>JAANYP010000568.1:172502-231007 GCA_020465985.1 Centrapalus pauciflorus
TGGTCCCTCTGATTCAGAATGAAGCAGGGACACCCAAACACATGGAAGTAACTGACATTTGGCTTCCTCCCTTTGAGCAGCTCATAGGGAGTCTTGTTGAACCTTTTCACCACTAAGGATCTGTTTTGGGTGAAACAGGCAGTGTTAACAGCTTCAGCCCAAAATGATGAAGGTAAACCTGATGCACACAGCATGGTTCTGGCAGCTTCAATGAGAGTTCGGTTTCTCCTTTCAGCAACTCCATTTTGTTGAGGAGTTCTTACTGCTGAAAAGTTTTGAGTGATACCTTTCTCTTCACAGAAGTCTTCAAGAGTACTGTTTCTGAATTCAGTACCATGATCACTTCTAAGCTGCTTTACTTGGGCAGAGTTCAGCATTTCCATCTTTTGACAAATCCAATAATTTCTCTAGCAGCCTCTCCTTTGCTCTTCAGAAAGATCACCCATGTGTACCTGGAGAACTCATCAACCATTACAAGAGTGTATCTTCTTCCTCCTAGACTTGGGACATTAACAGGTCCAAACAAGTCCATATGGATTAAGAAGAGTGGAGTATCAATAGAGAAATTATGTTTGGAGAAATTATGTTTGGATTTAAAAGATGTTTTTCTCTGCTTGCCTTTCTCACAAGCTGTGCATAATCTATCCTTAGCAAAAGTCATAGAAGGTAAACCTGTCACCAACTCTTTCTTACAGAGTTTGTTGATGTTCTTGAAGTTCAGATGTGACAGTCTTCTGTGCCATAGCCAGTTTAGATAAGCATTTGTTCTTGTGAGAAAACAGGTTTCAGTTGTGGGGTCAGCAGAATGCATATCCACAACATATACACCTTTCTTTCGTTGAGCACATAGCACAACTTTGCCTTGGGAATCCAATATGTAACCCAGGTGCTCATCAAAGTTAACCTTGTAGCCAGCATCACATAGTTGGCTTATGCTAACAAGGTTATGTTTTAGCCCAACCACATAGGCTACTCTTTTGAACACTGCAGCACCAGCTTTAAGAGTTCCATATCCCTCAGTGGATCCATGTACATTGTCACCAAAGGTGACTTTTGGCCCTTTTTCAGGACTGAGTTCACTCAGCAATTCTTTACAACCAGTCATGTGCCCTGAGCAGCCACTGTCCAAGTACCAAACCTGGGTAGGTTGTTTTTCCTGCGGAGTGATAAGAGAATTATTAGTCATTTTTAGGGGAACTCATCACAGAGATGAGTTCTCCTACTTCATCAACATTTGTTGATGGACTTGAAATATCCACACTAATATTCCCTATTTGAATGGTATCAGCTTGAATACCATCCTCAGTGACTGTGACATTTCCACCACTGCTTGTGACAGCTGTGAGGGAAACAGCAGAGTCAACATGCCTCATATCCTCAGATTCAGGACAGTCCTTGGCCAGATGTGTCTTCTTCCCACATTTGTAACATTTTCTCTTTTTAGTATTTTTGGAAGAAGATCCTTCAGAAACACATTCTGAGCTATTTTTGTTGATTCTTTCAGCAGGTTTAGCATTTATTGTTTAATCAACAGCTTGTGTGGAGAGTTCAATAGCCACAGCTTTGACTGTCTCTTCTTTCCTCTTTTTGGGAGGACAGATGTCAAAGACAGGAAGCTTGATTAGCTTTTGAGCTTCCACATGTTTGGGAAACTTATTCCCAGTTGTCTCAGTTTTAGCAATGGCTTTGCCTTTGCCCCTACTGGATTGAGATTTATGCTGCCTATCAGCATACTCACTGTGTCTGGTTTTGAAAAACTTATTTTCATTTAAAACCAATTTACCACTATGATTTGAAAACTTATTTGAAATCAGGCTGCTTACTTTTTGAAAACTTGTTTTCAAAGTGTTTAGCATCAAAAGGATTAACACGCTTTTTACCATCAGCTTTGGACTCAGAACCTGTTTTGTCAACAGGTTTAGCATCCACAACTTCAGTTTGAACATGTTTTCCTTTCTTTTGCTTGTGTGAACTAGCAGAGCACTTAGCAGGCTGACTTGGAGAACAAACTCCAACATCAGCTTTTGAGCTGAGTTCACACAAGCTGTCAGTATTTTGAGGCCTGACAAACCTGTTTGTTGAGATTATTTACCATTCACATTTTGAATGAATGTATTTGGAAGTTCACCAAGAGTGGATAAATCTTCTTTCAGATTACTTATCTCAACAATGGAAGCTGTTGTGTCAAGATCCCCTCCAAGATAGGCTTAGATTTGTGCAGGAATCTGTTGACTTATACAATGGCTGACTTTTTGTGCAGATTGGCACCAAGAGTCAACTATCTTTTGAAGCTTAGCATGCTTTATATCTGTTTCTCTCTTTTCTTCCAGTAAAATAGAGTTGATGTGTTTTAACTCATCAAGCTCAGTTTCCAACTTATGGAAACTGTCCAGTTTACTGGATTTAGTTTTAAGATCAGCTTTAAGCTTAGAGATTTCAGATAGTAAAGCATCACGCTTCTCAACAGCAGCTTTGAGATCAACAAGCATATATTCAAACATTTTAACTTTTTCTTCAGAACTGTAAGCCATAAAATTTTGTACCTTATACATCATAGTAGGATTCCAGTTCTCTAAGCTGCTGAAGGCTTCAGCTTCAGCCATATCTTGTTTGAAGCTGCTTGTTGATGGGACATCAGTGTTGGCCATCAAACATTGATTATCTTCTTCATCAGATGATGAATCAGATTCCTCCCAGTCACATGTCTCTGCCATAAGTCCCTTTTGGCGATTGGAAGACACTGAGTTTTCCAATTTCCTCAGCTTAGCCATGGCCATAAGGTACTTAACCCTATAGCCATCATCCTTGTTAGTCTTGTTGGGTTTGGATGACTGACCAACAGCTTTTGACACACAGTCAGCAGCTATGTGACCAGTTTTGCCACATTTGAAGCACTCAGCTTTGGATTTGTCAAATGCCTTCTTTTTCCCAGCACCTGAGCTTCCTTGTAGCATGTTTCTTCCAAACCTTTTCTTGTTGAACCTTTTGACAAGCATGGCTATCATTTGCTCATCATCTTGTTCAGCAAGATCTGCAGCATCTTCTTCGTCTGACACCTCCTCCTTTTCATCATCCTGTTGATCAGGTTGAATGAACACATCACTCCCCTGATTTACAGGCTGTCTCACATTAGCCACAAAGGCTGCACCTCTTTTGGAAATTTCCAAGGCATTTCTCTTTTGTTGCATTGACTGTTCATCATTCAGTAAAGATCCATACAGATTGACCAGATCCATACTTCTGATAGTACCTGAGTTCCTTAGGATTGTTGAAAAGTAGTTCCACTCTTCAGGTAAAATGTCCAGAAATTTATTCACCAGGGTAAGACTGTCCTTGGTGATCCCAACAGCTTTGAGATCATTCACTAGAGCAGTAAACCTGGTGTAGGTTTCAGTGAGAGTCTCCTTTGGTTTAGCAAAGAAGAGTTCATACTGTCTAAAAAGATTGTTGATCCTGTTGTCCAGTGTGATTGTGGGTCCATCATAGACGGTACACAAAGTATCCCACATCTCCTTTGCTGTCTTCATTTTCTCAACCTGCTTGAACACATCATCAGGGAGAGAAATGACCAGGTTGTTTCTTGCCTTTGCATCCAGAGCCACCAATCTCTTGTCTTCATCAGACCATTGAGCTTTAGCTTTCTCAAAGGTCCTGATTTCAGGAGCAGCTCCTTCAACCGCTGGAGTTATGGTAGTAACAGAGGTTGGCACATAGGGACCCTCCATCACTATCTCTGGCAGTTGTACATCCAGATTTTCTAAATAGAGCATCATTCTGCACTTCCAACCATAGAAGTTTTGATGATTAAATTTTGGAGGTTTGCCCATATAGCCATTGTCATAGTAAGAAGAATTTGCAGCACTGTTGTCCATGGAAACTTGGGAGAATGAGAGATCTAGAATGACACACACTCTAGCCTGCTCTGATACCAGTTGTAGGTCCCGAGAGGTTCCCAAAGTATATAGTTATAAGCTGTAGAGGGGGGGTGAATACAGTAATTTAAAAACTACACACTCTTTTCTCAATGTTTGTATGTATTATCAACAATTTTTTAATTACAAACAAGCTTGAATGCGGAATAGTTCAAGCTGAGATGACAGATACAACAGTATGTTCACTAGTCTAAGACAAACTCAAACTAGAATACAATGAATACACTCACTAAGAAGCACTCACTGTGTTTACAAGACTTAAGGGAACAGCTTATGTAAAACAGCTTAGACACACAGATGCTGGTTTACACAGAAGGCTTGCATGTATGAAAATCACACTTGCACGTTCACTCTTGGTTTCAGCACGTAGCTTTCTTCACACTTCTTTCTGACCTTAGAAGCTTCCTTTTATACTCACTTAGAGGATCTAAGAGAAAGATCTTCATTGGACGGAATGAAAAAGGAGAAGTCTTGTTGAAAAGACAACATAACCTTTTCTGCACTTTTCTGAAAAGCAGACTTGTCTTTACATGTGCAGAACTTTTGTCTTTTTACTTTGTCTACTGTTGCATTGCCTTTAACTAATTTAGGAATGTCAACTTTGCGTCTTTCTTCCTTGTAAAGGCCTACTTTGATATAAGAAAAAGGTCTGTCACCCTTTTTCAAATAACCTTTTGTCTTCATGTTACAGAACAGCGTGGGCAGGCTGAGCAGTTATGTTTTCCACTTTGTCTTCGACTTTGTAAACTGATCTTGTAGTAAAAAACAATACATGATGACTTGGAAACATATTCCATAAAGTGTTTAGCCTGTTCACAAAGAACAGGTTCTGTTCACAAAGAACAGAACACTTTAAAATTGCCCAAGCTGCTCAACAGTGTAGAGCAGCGTAGACAGTTTATGTCCAGCCTGTTCAGCAGACAGAGCAGCTTGGACAAACTGTCTTAGTTGCAACACATGCAACATATAGAACAACTTTAGACTGATATTGCAAATCATTTTCAGGTTTCAATAAGGCATATAACAGGCCTTAAATTCAACCTTCAAATGCATCAACAGGCTTGATTATAAATCTCCCCCTCAGATGTAGAACAGGTTTGACTGAGGCCTTTTTGTGCCTAACAGTATCGGTTCTAGACTTTGTGTAGCAAAAGAAGTCGTACACCCGGGCAGATCTGTACTTGTTTCAATATCCATCAAATCCAAAGGATTTTCGGATACCATATGAGCTTCATCCTGGTGAACAATTGAAAAAGTTTCCTGTTGGGAGGAGACTGAGTGGCCGATGGGGTGTGCATGCGTCAGTGGGAGGCTGACTTGTTCAATGCTAACTCTCTGTTGGGAGCTAACAGCATATGTGGTTTGATCCCGGCTTTCTGGACTGGGAACATCCCTCACACTCTGTCTAGCAATGTCTACAATATCTATCAACCCCGCACCTCCCTTATTATGATAATTTCCTCCTTCATCATCATCATCATCATCCTCTCCTTTTTCAGCTCCCTCATGAATATTTGACAAAGTTCATTCTTAATCAGAACTTCCGGCTTCTCCCTCACCACCCCTCACTGAAACTTCTGCTCCCTCACTCACTATTTGGCTTCCCTGAACTTCAGCCCCAAGCTGAAGTTCCTCCTCTCCTACAACTCCCTCGTTAAGAGAACCCGGTTCTTGGGTCTCTATAGGAGTGTGATCTATACGATACAACCTTACATTCTCACTCTCCGGAGCAGCATATTTCAATAACTCTTCTGGAATTGCCATTATATTGGCATTCGGTGAATCCGGTACCTTGTGTAAGCTCATCATTACATAATTTGCGCATCATTGAGAATTAGATCATTTCAGAATATTTTCATTGCCTCGTAAGATGCCTCTAATCAGAATTTGGATGAGTTGTTGAAGAGGGACAAATTTCCTTGATCTATTCGTCGTCTTTGCTAGCACGACTTCCTTTAGGTCCTCCCAGATACATTGCGCGAAGTCGTAATGTTTGTTGAACGCAATGCCATGAAATATTCTGAGACAGTTTATGCTACATCTGTCAATCCCCGTGTGCTTTGACGTCATGCACCGATTGATGATGCTAAAAAGAGTGTACCATTAACCATTGAGTCCATTTCTATGGAACTTCGAACTCTTTGGTAGTGGCTTTTAATATCCCAGACATATTATATCATGTACTAATTCCTCATCTGACACGAAATCTTCAAAATGAGCTAACTCTAGGAAATTCACCGTATCGATTCGACGAGGCAGAAACAGATTATGCCTCAATCTGGCTAAGGTAATTTTGGTTTTAAACTGATCGTTGGTAACCTTAAAATGATGGTTACCATCAGCTGGAACAAATTTCACAGTATGCCAGAACTATTGAAGATAGACCTGAGGAATCGAGGGGTTGTATTGTAGAAGATATCCTAAAGGATGACCTTTTAGAATGTCTACAATAATTGGATGGCTTACTTTAATGACTTTGGTGTCAAGGCGATGGTTGTTATCACGAAATGGTAGGCAGCATTTTGGTTTAACAAGCTGGTTATCTGGAATGAGGGTTGAAGGTGAAGGTCGGGTGACTGATGCGGATCAAACTGGCGTAGAAACAAGAGTGTGATTTGATGAAGAATGTGAATTAGAGGAGTTTGAGGGTTGGGATTGAGCTGGAGATGCCATTTAAAACTTGTGAAAAGTAATAAACATGTTAGACTCAACAGATAATCAAATGAAATCCTGCAAATAGAAAAATAAAACATTTTGCTAAAAATTATAAAAACATGTGTTTTTCTGTTTAAAGCATCGGGATTCCAGACAATAATATTAAAATATTATTGCTAGGATTCTAAAGTCAATCTTTCAGAGACCAATGTTAGAAAAACACGGATTTAAAAAATTTATTGAAAAATGTGAAATTTTTCTTAAAAATTTAAATTCCCAACACTTAAAAACTTTTTTCATAAAAATTGAGTATAAAACTCGGATGATATGTAAAGATTCTCGGATAGTGAATGACCCAACTTGATAGACACAAGAACGGAACTCGAATGATGAAGAATGTTCTCGAATGCATCTAAGTGCCAACTCGAATACTCCTTAGGACAAACTCGATCAAAATGGATGCTTCCTCTAAGTACTTGCAACTCAACTCGAATGTAATTGATTCTTTTCTCGAATGAAGGAATTATCGAGACTTGTATTGAAAAAACTCTAAGTCCTTAAATCTACTAAACTCGATCACCAATTAAAAGTTTCCCGATCTAACTATAAGTTCAACTCGATGGACACATTAGGAGACTCAAGAAAGAAAAATATTCAAAGTCCTTGAATTAACCCAACTCGAATGAAGCTTGAAGGACTCGAATGATGCATGAGTCCAACTCGAATAAACACTTGAAAGGGACTTGAATGACTCTTGTTATCTAGTTGTTTTGAAAAAATTTTAAAGTCCTGAAAAAAAAAACAACAAACTCGATTAACATTACACATTTTCTCGAAACAAAAATCAACCAACTCGAATGAAACAAACATGTTCTCGAGTGGTGTTTCACTCAACTCGCATGAAACTGAAATCATTCTCGATTACAGTTATAATCGAGAAAATTTTGAAAATTGTTTCTAAGTCCTCATTCACTACTATTTTCAAAGATTTCAATCCAGGGACTTTTTCACGTATTAAAAACTTGAGTGCCACTCGAAAATTGATTTCAAATAACTTTTGTTTAATGAACTTTGTTCAGAAAGAACAATTTCTTTGCAAAAAATCCAATTTTCAGTGTTTTATGAACTTGAAAGTTTTTAACCAAAAATTTCCAATTTATGTCCGTGTGTTTGAAATTGATACTCGAAATTTGAGATTCAAGTTCAAGATGATAATGCGCGGGCAAACACACATTCAATTTTAGATTAGGAACAAGAAATCATTAAAACCCATGAACACATACTGATGTTCATACAAACACATACATAAAACTGAGTATTCAAATACAGAACCTAAATATTGAACATATAAACTGAATAACAGGACATAAAACTATGAAATAAACTTACAATTTGTAACTGAAATGGTAAAAGTCTGAATTCTTTGAGATTGTTTAGATTTCTTCGTGATGAAGAAAGAAAATTTAAACAGACGGTGAACAGTGGCAAGGGTTTCGAAAAATGAATTTGAATTTTGAATTTCAAGTTTATAGTTGAATTTCAAAATTCAAATTAATTAATTACCCGGCCCACTTACTCTAAAAAAAATTAAGGTTCTTGTTTGTAAGCCCATTTCACAAAGAAAAAATTTCACTGACTTAAAAAAAAATACAATTACTAAAAAAAATTTAACTCCAACAAAAATTGAACAACAATAAAAACAAAAAAAAAAAATTAACAATACACAAATAAAAATTTTAACTAAAAGAAAATTAAACAAAAAATTTAACTAAAAGAAAATTAAGTAAAAAAAAAAATTTCTCCCAATTGATGTTTGCAATTAAGCTCCCCCTCGGATGTATATGTCATTTTAAATGACTGCTCCCCCTACAAAAATCAGATAAAAATTTATCAGATTTTCAAAATCAGATAAAATATCTTTCTGCTCCCCCTGCACATGACAATCTAGATTTGTTAAACTCTGAAAAATGTAAACTTTAAAAACACATGAGTTTAACATCATATGTAAATCAAAATAATAAATGTAAATTTAAAATTATAATTTGTAACTACTGAATGTTTAAATCTAATGATTTAACATACCCAACTTGTATACAAAAAAATTAAACTGTTAGGCACAAAAAGGCCTCAGTCAAACCTGCTGTACATCTGAGGGGGAGATTTTTAATCAAACCTGTTGATGCACTTGAAGGTTGAATTAAAGGCCTGTCATATCCCTTATTGAAACCTGAAAGTGATTTGCAATATCAGCCCAAAGCTGTTTACCATGTTGCTTTCGTTGCAACAAAGGCAGTTTGTCCAAGCTGTTCTGTCTGCTGAACAGGCTGGACATAAACCGTCTACGCTGCACTGTTCTCTTGAGCAGCTTGGACAGTTTTCAAGTGTCTGTTCTTTGTGAACAGAACCTGTTCTTTGTGAATAGGTTGAGCACTTCATTGGAATATGTTTCCAAGTTCTCATGTATTGTTTTTGGCTACAAGATCAGTTTACAAGTCGAAGACAAAGTGGAAAACAGAACTGCATAGCCTGCCCACGCTGTTCTGATTACATAGAGACAAACAAATATTTGAAAAGGGTGACAGACCTTTTCTTATATCAAAATGGCATTAGCAAAAGAAGAAAGATGCAAAGTTGACATTCCTCTTTTGGTTAAAGCCTTCTGCAACAGTGAGAAAAAGGAAAAGACAAAGATTCTGCCATGTGAAGACAAAGATACTTTATCAGAACGTGCAGAAAGGTGTTTTGTCCTTTTGGAACGACTCTCCACTATCTCATCTGTCCAATGAAGAAGCTTCATTGAGATTCTCCTTTTGAGTATAAAACGAAGCTTCTAAGGATTATGAGATATCAAGAGTGTGAAATCAGAACGTGCATTGAAGTGTGTTATTCCATGCATGCAAGTCTGCTTATATAAAACAGTGAGTGTATCTAAGTGAGCATAGTCATTGTATCTAGTCTGAGTGTGTGTTATATTAGCTGAACAACTATTGTATCTGTCATCACAGCTTGAACCTTTTCGCATTCAAGCTTGTTTGTAATTAACACTTGTTAATAATATACACAAACATTGAGAAAAAGATTGTTAACTTTTAAACAGTTGTATTCACCCCCCCCCCCCTACAGCTTAGAACTATACACTTAAGAAACCTTTTGGGACCTACAACTGGTATCAGAGCAAATAGAGTGTGTGTCAACTCTAGATCTCTCATTCTCCCTACGTTTCCATGGACAACAGTGCTGCAAGTTCCTCTTACTATGACAATGGGTCAATGGTCAAACCCCCAAAGTTTAATCATCAGAACTTCTCTAGCTGGAAGTGCAGAATGAAGCTCTATTTAGAGAATCTGGATGTACAACTACCAGAGATAGTAATGGAAGGTCCCTATGTGCCAACTTCTATTACTACCATAACTCCTGCTATTGAAGGAGCTGCCCCTGAAATCAGAACCTTTGAGAAGGCCAAAGCTCAATGGTCTGATGAAGACAAAAGACTGGTTGCTCTAGATGCAAAAGCCAGGAATAACCTGGTCATCTCTCTGCCTGATGATGTGTTCAAACAGGTTGAGAAGATGAAGACTGCAAAGGAGATGTGGGATACTTTGTGTACCGTCTATTATGGACCCACAATCACACTGGACAACAGGATTAACAATCTTGTTAGACAGTATGAACTCTTCTTTGCAAGACCAAAGGAGACACTCACAGAAACCTACACCAGGTTTACTGCTCTTGTTAATGATCACAAAGCTGTTGGGATCACAAAGGACTTCCTGACTCTGGTGAACAAGTTCTTGGACATCTTACCTGAACAGTGGAACTACTTTTCTACCATCTTGAGAAATTCAGGTATCATCAAAGGTATGGATCTTGTAAACTTATATGGATCCTTACTAAATGATGAGCAATCAAGGCAGCAGAGGAGAAATGCCTTGGAAATGTCCAAGAGAGGTGCTGCCTTAGTGGCCAGCGCGAGATAACCGGTTGGACAGGTATATGATGTGTTCACACAACCTGACCAACAGGCTGATGATCAAAAAGATGAAATGTCTGATTAGGAAGACAGTGCAGATCTTGCTGAACTTGATGATGAGCAAATTATAATAATGCTTGTCAAAAGATTTAACAAGAAGAGGTTTTGAAGAAATATGCTGCATGAGAACTCAAATGCTGTTAAGAAGAAGGCATTTGATAAATCTAAGGTTGAGTGCTTCAAATGTGGCAAAACTGGCCATATAGCTGCTGACTGTGTGTCAAAAGCTGTTGGACAGTCTTCCAAACCATACAAGACTAACAGGGACGATGACTATAGGGTTAAGTACCTTATGGCCATGGCAAAGCTAAAAAAGTTGGAAAACTCAGTGGCTTCCAACAAGAAAAAGGGACTGATGGCAGAGACATGTGACTGGGAGGAGTCTGATTCATCCTCAGATGAAGAAGACAACAATTGTCTGATGGCAAATACTGAAGTCCCATCAACTAGAAACTTCAAACAAGACTTGGCTGAAGCTCAAGCCTTCAGCAGCTTGAAGAACTGGAACCCTACAATGATGTACAAGGTACAAAATTTTATGGCTTACAGTTCTGATGAAAAAGTGAAAATGTTTGAATATATGCTGGTTGATTTAAAAGATGCTGTTGAGAAGCATAATGTTTTACTATCTGAAAACTCTAAGCTTAAAACTGATCTTGAAATTAAATCTGGTAAACTAGACAGTTTCCATCTTGATGAACTAAAACACATCAACTCCATTTTATTGGAAGAAAAGAGAGAAACAGATGTAAAACATGCAAAGCTTCAAAAGATAGTTACCTCTTGGTGCCAATCTGCACAAAAAGTCAGCCATTGCATAAGTCAGCTGATCTCTGCACAAATCCATGCATATCTTGGAGGGGATCTTGACACAGCAGCTTCTATTGTTGAGATCAATAATTTGAAAGATGACTTATCCACTCTTGGTGAGGTTCCCAGCACTTTCATCCAAAAAGTTAATGGAAAGCTGGTCTCAACAAACTGGTTTGCAGGCCTCAAAATACTGACAGCTTGTGTGAAAAAGGCCCAAAAGCTGATGATGGAATGTGTTCTCCATCAAATCAGCCTGCTAAGTGCTCTGCTGATTCACACAAGCAAAAGAAAGGAAAACATGCTCAAACTACAGCGGTGGACAACAAACCTGTTGACAAAACAGGCTCTGGGTCCAAAGCTGATGATAAGAGACATGTTAATCCTTTTGATGCTAAACATTTTTAAAATAAGTTTTTAAAAGGTAAGCAGCCTGCTTTCAACAAGGGTAAGTCTCATGTTGAAAACAAATCTGCTGTGGTTTCCAATAAGTCTTCAAATCATAGTGGAAAACTGGTTATAATTGAAAATAAGTCTTTCAAAACCAGAAACAGTGATTATGTTGATAGGCAGCATCAATCACATCTCAGAAAGGGCAAAGGCAAAGCCATTGCTCAGCCTGAGAAATCTGGGAATAAGTTTCCCAAACCTGTGGAAGGTCAAAAACCAATAAAGCTTCCTGTTTTTGACATCTGTCCTCCTAAAAAGAGGAAAGAAGAAACAGGCAAAGCTGTTGCTATTGTGCCTTCCACCCAAGCTGTTGATTCATCAAAAAATAGTAATTAGTTTGCTAAACCTGCTGATAAAATCAATAGAAATAACTCAGAATGTGTTTCTGAAAGCTCTTCTTCCAAAAAGGCTAAAAAGAGAAAATGCTATAAATGTGGGAAGAAGACACACATGGCCAAAGACTGTCCTGAAACTGAGGACATGAGGCCTATTGACTCTGCTAGTTCCATCATTGCTAAAACAAGCAGTGTTGGAAGTAACTTAGTCAATGAGAGTGGTATCCAAACTGATACCATTCAAATAGGAAATATTAATATGGATTTCACTAGGCCATCAACACATGTTGGTGAAGTAGGAGAACTCATCTCTGTGATGAGTTCCCCTAAAAGTAACTAATATTTTCCAATGACATTCTGCAGGACAAACAACCATCCCAGGTTTGTTACTTGGACAGTGGCTGCTCAGGGTACATGACAGGTTGGAAGGACCTGCTGAATGATCTCAGGCCTGAAAAAGGGCCAAAAGTCACATTTGGTGACAATGTACAAGGATCCACTGAGGGATATGGAACTCTTAAAGCTGGTGCTGCAGTGTTCAAAAGAGTAGCCTATGTGGTTGGGCTGAAACATAACCTTGTTAGCATAAGTCAACTGTGTAATGATGGCTACAAGGTTAACTTTGGTGAGCACCTGGGTTACATATCTGTTGATCCCACAACTAAAACCTGATTTCTCACAAGAACCAATGCAGACCTAAACTGGTTATGGCACAAAAGGCTGTCACACCTGAACTTCAAGAATATCAAAAAACTGTGTAAGAAAGAGTTGGTAACAGGTTTGCCTTCTATGGCCTTTGTTAAGGATAAACTCTGCACAGCTTGTGAGAATGGAAAGCAGAGAAAATCATCTTTTAAATCCAAGCATAATTTTTCTATTAATACTCCTCTCTTCTTAATCCACATGGACTTGTCTGGACCAGTCAATGTCCCAAGTCTAGGAGGAAGAAGATACACTCTAGTAATGGTTGATGAGTTCTTCAGGTTTACAAGGGTGATCTTTATGAAGAACAAAGGAGAGGCTGCTAGAGAAATCATTGGATTTATCAAAAAGATGGAAATGCTGAACTCTGCTCAAGTGAAGTAGCTTAGAAGTGATCATGGTAATGAGTTCAGAAATAGTACTCTTGAGGACTTCTGTGAAGAAAAGAGATCTCACAAAACTTTTCAGCAGTAAGAACTCCACAACAAAATGGAGTTGCTGAAAGGAGAAACAGAACGCTCATTGAAGCTGCTAGAGCCATGTTGTGTGCATCTGGTTTACCTTCATCATTCTGGGCTAAAGCTGTTTACACTGCCTGCTTCACCCAAAACAGATCCTTAGTGGTGAAAAGATTCAACAAAACTCCCTATGAGCTGCTCAAAGGGAGGAGGCCAAACATTAGCTACTTCCATGTGTTTGAATGTCCATGCTTCATTCTGAATCAAAGGGATCAACTAGCAAAGTTTGAACCAATAGCTGATGAAGGTGTGTTTGTTGGCTACTCTGCTATCTCCAAAGCCTACAAAGTGTAGAACACCAAAAGAAAGGTGATAGATGAATCTATCAATGTCACCTTTGAAGAGTCCAGGAATGCCTCAACCAAAGCTGTTCCTGAATCAGTTTCAGGGGAATTCAACTTTGATGATCTCATGCATTCAAACAGTGAAGAGGACTCAAAAGCTTCCACTACACCCAGAGTGGAACCTGTTAACCATGATGGGCATGATGATGATTATGTTAATACACCCTGTGTGAATAAGTGTACTGACTTAATTACAACTTCATGTCCTGAACCAATCAATGCTGACTTTCCTGGATCCTCTGCTGATGTGTTCAACAATGGAGAGTCATGCTCAATAAGTGAAAAGGCTCAAGACATCAGTGTGTCTGAAAATCTTGAAAGCTGTTCAACAGGACCTGTTGAAGATGCAAACAACTCAGGAGAATCCTCATTGAAAAATGATCCTAAGTGGATCATGTGTCATCCCAATGATCAAATCATTGGTGACATCAACAAAGGGGTACAAACAAGATGGGACAGCTTAGGGAACTTTTGTATGTTCTCTAGTTTCGTGTCTCTCATGGAGCCAAAGAAAGTGGATGAAGCACTTAAAGATGCCAATTGGGTCACTGCCATGCAAGAAGAACTCAATCAGTTTGGCACCAAATGGGTTTACAGGAACCAAAAGGTAAAACTATAATTGGCACCAAATGGGTTTACAGGAACAAGATGGATGAGCAAGGTCATGTCATTAGAAATAAGGCAAGACTTGTTGCTCAGGGTTATAGACAGGAAGAAGGCATTGACTACGATGAAACATTTGCTCCTGTGGCCAGGCTAGAGACAATCCGTTTGTTTCTAGCCTACGCTGCTCATAAGAGCATGAAGGTATTTCAAATGGATGTGAGTGCATATTTTAATGGAAAGCTGCAAGAGGAAGTTTATGTCAAGCAGCCTCCAGGTTTTGAAAATGAACATCATCCGGGTTTTGTCTATAAGTTGGACAAAGCTCTCTATGGTCTAAAACAAGCCCCTAGAGCCTGGTATGACACTCTTACTGATTTCCTTATGAGCAATGGGTATTCTAGAGGTAAAGCGGATACTACACTGTTCATAAAGAAGGTGAAGTCTGATATTATGCTTGTTCAAATATATGTGGATGACATAATATTTGGTTCTACTAATGACCAATTACGCAAGAATTTTTCATTACTCATGAAATCAAAATATGAAATGAGTATGATGGGGGAACTTACTTTCTTTTTGGGATTACAGGTTAAACAAACCTCAAATGTAATTTTCATAAGTCAAAGAAAGTATACTTTAGATCTGTTGAAAAAGTTTAAATTTGATTAAAGTTCTCCTATTAAAACCACAATGGCAACCAATGTAAAATTGGATGCAGATGCCAGTGGCAAAGCTGTTTCAGTAACAACTTACAGAGGCATGATTGGGAGCTTGCTGTACCTAACTGCTAGTAGACCTGATATCATGTTTGCTACCTGTTTATGTGCTAGATTCCAAGCTGATCCAAAGGAATCACATCTAGCTGCTGTGAAAAGAATCTTCAGATACCTGAAGGGTACACTAGGTTTGGGTCTTTGGTATCCCAAAGACTCAAGCCTTGAACTAACAGCTTATTCAGATTCTGATTTTGCAGGTTGCAGGCTATACAGGAAAAGCACGACAGGTGGATGTCAACTCCTTGGTGGTAAGTTGATAAGTTGGTGTAGCAAGAAGCAGAATTCAGTTTCTACTTCTACTGCTGAAGCTGAGTACATTGCTGCTAGAAGCTGCTGTGGGCAGATTCTGTGGATGCAGCATCAGCTTGAAGACTATGGACTTGTATTTAGGATCCTATTCTGTGTGACAATACAAGTGCCATAGCTATCTCCAACAATCCAGTGTTTCACTCCAGAACAAAGAATATAGAAGTCAGACATCATTTCATCAGGGATCACATTCAGAAAGGTAATGTGGAGGTAAGTTTTATTTCCACTGATGAACAGCTTGCAGAAATTTTCATCAAACCTCTAGATGAAAACAGATTTAATTATCTGGCAAGCAAGCTGGGCATGTTAAACAAAAGTGTCTAAGTTTCAAAAATGTTCTAAGTCATCATATGCCTCACACTGCTCAAGTTTTGCAGAACAGCTTAGATAGAACAGGTTATGCATGTTATATACTTAGCCATTCTCTGCAAAACTTGAACAGATTGAGCATATAACAGGTTTGACAATAACAGCTTATATGTCAAGCATGATCTGATGATCAAACCTCCACCCTTCTCACTCTTTCAATCTGTCATACAAGACACTGTCTTGTAACCTGATCAGCTATTATACACAATCCGTTGTTACATAGCTGAACAGGTTGAAGGAACAGCCTGAAGAGTGAACAACTTTTGCTGACCCTGTTCATCATAGGTTTGATCATCAGGTTAGACCATCAGTTTTAATTACCTTTCTTCACAATTAAGTTACTTAAATTTTGTTTTTATTTAGCTTAATTACTGCGGATAATGTGTGTTTACGTGTGTTAGTGAATAAAAAGGGCTCAAGTGGTCTGACAAACGGTCTGACATGGACAACCGTTCCGTTTTCCGTTAACGACCTTTTCAAATCAACCGCCCAAATGTTTCTCTCTCATACTCACTCACATTCAAATCCTATAAATACCCTCTACTGTTTCATCTTCGTCTTCCTCACTACTTCCACAAACTTCCCAGGAACCCTAAAAATTGACTAAGTGTCGTGAGCTTCTGCTACTTTCACTACTTCCCAAATGGCTCACAGAAACAACCCCTTTCTACCAGTGTTTGTGGGTGCTGATGTACAGAAACATCCATCAGTCACCACAATGACGACCTTAAAACCTACCAACTACCTTGCTAACCTAACCATCCCCAAAAAATATGTGGGGAAAGGCTACGAAGATATGGTGGAGTTTTTGAAAGTTCATCCGTTGAACTATGCCATGACTGCCACTCCTGGTGTCCTGTACCAGGAGATGGTGTATGAGTTTTGGTACACCTGTGCCTACAACCAAGACACCAAAGTCATTAAGGGCACTATACTCAATGGGACTCAGACCATTGAGATCAACATTCGTCTGATCAGGGAAGCCCTTCGACTCCCTGTGGCTGAAACATATGATCAGCCACAGTCTGAAGATGAACATATGAAGAATCTGATAGCAGAACCAAAAGTTGGAGCAACGCTGTTCAGGAAGGATTTGTCTCCTACTTACAGCTTTTTGTTTGCCTAAGTGGTTATGTGCTTCAGCAGCAAGGTTGGTTCCTTTGACCAACTCAGCCGTCATGAGATTCCTATAGTCCTACAGTTGGTGGATGGGACTACTATCAACATGGCAAGATGGATTTTCATGAATCTGAGGAATCTGGTGCAGCAGGTTACACGTCCAGCTGCTGTTCATTACCACAGATTTCTGAGCCTCATTTTCAAGCATGTTTGTGGTGAGCATTTGTATAACTCTAAGCTTTACATCGTACTGCTGTTTTTCCTATTATAGGAAATAGAATTTTCTATACTCCGGTTCTCCCAAATGAGCCTCCTCTCTCTACTCTAATGAGGAGGCTGCTAGAATTGGTGGAAGGGCCCTCTGCTGTGAGGGTGGATATAGAAGCTGCTCCCAAAACAAAATCCAAAGCAAGGGCCAAGTTTGTTAAAAGGACCCTGGAAACGACTGAAGCTGGGCATGTCCACAAGAAGGCCAAAACAGCTAAGTCTAAGTCTTCACCCTCAACCTCTGTGGCTGAGGGGTGTAGGATTCTCACCCTGGTTCATTTGTTGGATCTGAAGCCTCTGTGGCTGGTGCCCTTGTGGCACCTGAGACTATGGAATAGGCCAACCCACCTGTTTTTGCCCCAGTCTCCATACCTGTCCAATCTAAACCACTCACCTCTCCACAATCACCCACATCATCTCTCAAATCCTACCAAAGAAAATCCCTTGCCAAAAAAGAAACCAAAAATCACCACAGCCCAAACTAGCCCCTCTGTTCCCTCTCAACAGGGTTCAGTTGAAAAAGAAGCTACCCCAGTTGCATCTCCTATTTTGGGAAAAGGTTCAGCACAATTGGAGCCTGCTTCACTCCACCCTGTGTCAACCCCAAGTCAGCCTAGACCCTCTGTTTCCTCTCAACAGGAGCCAGTTGTGCAAATGGAGACAGCCACATCAACTATTCTAGCCTCCCAACAGGCTGAGAAAATTGAAAGACAGGAGTTCTCTCCACTCCATACTGAGTCCACACTGTGCCCACCTCATACTTCTCTACACCCTGAGTCTGCACGAGGTGTCCACACTGCTGACTTAGACCAACCAGCAGCTCAGCCTCAAACTTCTGTTCCTCATGATGCAACTGTTCTACACCAAACAGCTGCTGAAGGACCAACCTCTCAAGATGATGAACCTCAGGGAATAGAACACCCCTTTGGTGATGCTACTCCCATATTGCAAACTCCATCAGCAGGTTTCACCACTATTGATGTTGAAATGCAAATCCCATCTCCCCATGATGAGGTACCTTTAAACCAAGGTACTGCAGAGGGAACCACAACTGGCCTTAACGAAGGTGCTGCAAAACAAGCAGTGTCTGAAAGGCTACCATCCTCTACCCACTCTTCTGATGATGTAGCTACAGCCACTCCTGAAGGACCTATTGATCCCTCCAAGCAGGGCAACACTACTTTTGCCCAGGAAATGGAGCTTCTTTCGAAAATATTCTCTCCTTCTACATCACATCCCCATACACCAGCCTCATCCTCTTCATGTCCATCTACCCACTCCAAACAATCCACCCATACACCTCCATTCTCTAAAGACCTGCCTTCGAAGGATCAGCTTTCCTTGCTGACCAACAAAGTTGGATCTTTAGAAACTTCAATGTCCTCTCTACCCTCTTTCATTTCAGACTCTGTGTCTGAACAGCTAAAGGGATTCTTCGATGTGTTCAAGAATTCCTTTCCATCCACTCCTCAAACTGACACCTCCTCTAAGCTTCTTGCACTCACTGCACAACTGCAAAGTGTCTCCACTTCCCTCTCTTCAATTCTTTCACACCAACAGGACTCTGTGTCCTCTATGACAGTCATTTCCCAACAGCTATCCACTCTCATCACTACTTGCAATACTACACTTCCTACCACCTTGGCCAGCCTAAACACTCTCATCGTTTCTCTCTCAAATTCTGTGTCAGCAAATCTTGCTGATGTGCAGGACTCTGTTGACTTACATCTTGCACAGCTTCAAAGTTTGCTATTTACAGCTTCTGATAGAGAAAATATTCTAAAGTTGACCTCTTTTGCTGATTTCCAACACTCTTCTCTTCAAACCTGTCTTTCCCAAATTGAAGAGGTGAAGGATAACCCGACTTTCTTAGTGCATAGCCTGGTTGGTTCCAAGCCTGCTGCCAAAACTTCTTCAAAGCCTGCTGAATTTGTTTCTTGTGGCAGACCAGTTGTTGAAGGTGTTGGTACATCTCCTTCAAAGGGGGAGAAGTTGTCTGCTTCTAAGACTAAGTCTAAGGGGGAGAAAACCTCTTCTCTTAAGGAGACAGCAACTCCTACTAGTCAAATAGCAGGTGCATCTGGAAAAGGTACTGGTCCAGCTGAGGGTGCTTCTCATCTACCTGAAGCTGCTCAGCCTACTCAGGCTGAATCTCCAAACCCTGCACAGTCTAAGGCGGAGGAATTCATTTCTGAGGACAGGACAAGCAGCAGAAGGAGGCACCTCATACTGGAGGAAGAAGAAGAAGAAGAAGAAGAAGAAGAAGAAGAAGACATTCCTGAAGCTGTTACTACTACAACAGCTATAGGAAAAAAAAAGACAGTGGTTGATCCTGACCACCAGAAACCAGCAGAGCTAAAATTTGATAAAGCCAGGGCTAAAGAAATGGGTGTTCCCCTTGAAAAATACTATGAGCTCAGAGATGAGCAGCTCAAAGCCCTGGAAATACTTAGAAAAGAAGAAGAATCTGCCAAAGCTGCCATCTCTCTTGCATTCAAAGAGGCAAGCAAAACCAAAATGCCTTCTTTGGATGTACAGAGAAAACGGCTGGAAGCTGCTAGAGAATCAGCTGATGAGAAGGACAGTGTACAGGAAAAGGGTGCTCTGGTCTCTGTGACCAAATCAGAGCAAGCATCCTCTGCAAGGGCCAGTTCCACTTTGACAACCTGGCAAGGAAGAAGTTCCATGATGTTGCTGATAGAAGACTTGCCAAGGAGTCTATTGTCAAAGCTGTCCCTATTTCAAGAAAAGGCAAACAGTGGAAGTTGCAAATAACCAGAATGGGTGCTACAGGCCCTGAACTGGAATCCTATGACTACACTGATGTTGCCCAAATGGGGTACAAGGAATGGGTTGAGCTGGTAGTTGCCCTGAGCCAGTCTAAGTTAGAAACGGCTAAGACTGTCAGGGCATATGTTAAGAAGCTGATGGAGAGAGTGAAGGATCTTGGCCTAATCCCAAAAGAAGTAAGTGAGGGTGTCTCTGTGACATACCCCAAAATAAAGGCCAGGAGGACAAGAAAGGATTCTGAGCTGGAGGAACTCCTCATCTTAATTGAACATGGTGATTATGCTGTTGAGATGAAAGGAATTGACTACAGCCTGCCCAGTGGAGTAGAGTTTGAAGAAGGCAAAATTATTGAAGAACCTGAGTTGGGGGCATTTTTTGTAGATCCCTTAACACAGAAAAAGTGCTTTCAGAGAGCATCAGATCTATACAAGGTGGATCTGAGACAGCTTGCAGCCTTCAGACTTGCAACTTCATTCAGGCAATCAAGCAGGTGGAGAGCAGCCATCTGGGACCAGCTCAGAGGCTTTTATGAGAGAGGTGAACTTCAAGATCCCAAGTTTATGATCCTCAGAGTTGAAATCCAGGATATGGAGGAAACAAGGGATGAACTTGAAAAAATGTTTGAAGGACCACCACCACTGGAGTGAAGTCCATCTACCATCAGGGTAGGTGAAGAATGGGAGATGTCCATCTGTTGGACAGGCTTGCCGTTATCTGCTCCCAAGATCAACAGTCCAAAGTCTTGAACTTTTTGTTTGTACATTAGTTGTACCCTGTTGCATATGTTGTAAATTTTCTTATTTACATTAGTTGTAATATACATTAGCACATTAGTTGTACTTTTGTAAAAGCATGTGTTGTTTATGTAATCAAAATCAGTATATATAAACTGATCTTGTACTTTACTTAAATGTTGTAATTTCTTTTCAGCAAGATGTATTGTAAAAATGTATAGTGATTATTGATTAAATCAGCTTAGACTGATTATTGCAAATAGGGGGAGATTGTTAGGCACAAAAAAGCCTCAGTCAAACCTGATGTACATCTGAGTGGGAGATTTTTAATCAAACCTGTTGATGCACTTGAAGGTTGATTTTAAGGCCTGTTATATGCCTTATTGAAACCTGAAACTGATTTGCAATATCAGCCCAAAGTTGTTTACCATGTTGCATTCGTTGCAACAAAGGCAATTTGTCCAAGCTGTTCTGTCTGCTGAACAGGCTGGACATAAACTGTCTACCCTGCTATGTTCTCTTGAGCAGCTTGGACAGTTTACAAGTGTCTGTTCTTTGTGAACAGGTTGAACACTTCATTGGAATATGTTTCCAAGTCCTCATGTATTGTTTTTGGCTACAAGATCAGTTTACAAGTCGAAGACAAAGTGGAAAACAGAACTGCACAGCCTGCCCACGCTGTTCTGCTTACATGAAGACAAACATCCATTTGAAAAGGGTGACAGACCTTTTCTTATATCAAAATGGCATTAGCAAAAGAAGAAAGATGCAAAGTTGACATTCCTCTTTTGGTTAAAGCCTTATGCAACAGTGACAAAAAGAAAAAAGACAATGATTCTGCCATGTGAAGACAAAGATACTTTATCAGAACGTGCAGAAAGGTGTTTTGTCCTTTCGGAATGACTCTCCACTATCTCATATTTCCAATGAAGAAGTTTCATTGAGATTCTCCTTTTGAGTATAAAAGGAAGCTTCTAAGGATTATGAGATATCAAGAGTGTGAAATCAGAACGTGCATTGAAGTGTGTTATTCCATGCATGCAAGTCTGCTTATATAAAATAGTAGAGTGTGTCTAAGCTGTTCTTGTGTAAGCTGTCCATCTGAGTCTTGTAAAAACAGTGAGTGCATCTAATTGAGCATAGTCATTATATCTAGTCTGAGTGTGTCTTAGATTAGCTGAACAACTGTTGTATCTGTCATCTCAGCTTGAACCTTTCCGCATTCAAACTTGTTTGTAATTAACACTTGTTAATAATATACACAAACATTGAGAAAAAGATTGTTAAGTTTTAAATAGGTGTATTCACCCCCCCCCCCCCTCTACAGCTTCGAACTATACACTTGGGAAACCTTTTGGGACCTACATAAACCATTTTACATCTAATGCTTTGGTAAACAAGTCAGCTAATTGATATTCAGTAGGAACAATATATAATTCTTATTACCATTTTCTACATGATCCTTTGTAAAATTATACCGGATGACGATGTGTTTGGTTTTAGATTGTTGCACTGGATTAGATGTTATGGCTATTGCACTTTGAGAATCACAATATATTGGAATCTTCTATGGTGTAAACCCGTAGTCTTTTAGTTGGCTCTTCATCCACAACACTTGAGAACAACACGATGATACAGCAACATATTCTGCTTCGGCAGGCGGGTTTGTCACCTAAGAACTGTACGGCTCCTGATGTGCTCTTTCCGTCCATTTTATCACCTGCGTGATCAACATCATAAAAGGCAGTTAAATTGAATGATGATTCCCGGGGATACCACAAACCAAGGTTTGGTGTTCCCTTCAGATATCTTAATATTCTTTTGGCAGCAGCCAAATGTGATTCTTTCAGATTAGCCTGATATCTAGCACAAACACATGTAGAAAACATAATATCAGGTCTACTTGCAGTTAAATACATTAATGACCCAATAATTCCTCGATAATGAGTTACATCCACAGGTTTCCCTGAAATGTCCTCATCGAGTTTGGATTTGGAATCCGGAACCATGGGAGTTTTCATAAAAGTACTATTAACCATGTTAAATTTCAATAACATATCCTGAATATAGTTGGACTGATTGATGAAAATTCCATCAATCAGTTGTTTTACTTATAAACCTAAGAAAAAATTTATTTCTCCCATCATGCTCAATTCAAATTTCTGGGACATTAAGAAAGCAATTTTCTTGCAAAATTCTCGATTTGTAGACCTAAATATTATGTCATCTACATATATTTGTATTACAATAATATCTGGCCCCTGACGTATTATAAACAGTGTAGTATCCACTGCACCTTTGTTGAATCCACATTTCAACAAGTATGTTGAAAGTGCATCATATCAAGCACGAGGTGGTTGTTTACGCCCATACAGGGATTTATTTAAAATATATACATGATCAGGCTTTGAAGGATTAATAAACCCTTTGGGCTGATATGTATAGACTTCATCTGTTAGTTCCCCATTTAAAAACGCAGTTTTTACATCCATTTGGTAAACTGTAAAGTTTTTATGAGCAGCAAAAGCCAAAAACATCCTAATTGCTTCTATTCTTGCAACTGGAGCGAATGTTTCATCGTAATCAATCCCTTCTTGTTGATTGTATCCTTTACCGACAACGCGAGCCTTGTTACGAATGATGACATCATGTTCATCCTTCTTATTCTTGAAAATCCACTTCGTGCCAATGATTGATTTATCTTTTGGTCGCTCAACCAATCTCCAAACCTTCATCCTTTCATACTGGTCCAGCTCTTCTTGCACTGCCACAATCCAATCAACATCTAGAAGAGCTTCTTTAACATTCTTTGGCTTAATTTTGCTCAGCAAGTTTGAAAATAAACACTCGTTTATTGTTGCTCTTCTGGTTTGTACTGATGCAGAAGGATCACCTATGATATTTTCAGTTGGGCGATTCCTTGTCCATTTTAATGTATGTGGATATGGTTGAATTTGAATTTAAGTCCAGATAGGGAATTCGGAGGTTAGCTTCAGATGTTGATGGTATATTATCTGAGATAGGGGTTTCTGAGTTTTCAGATGGTAAGGGGGTTTCAAAAGATACTGGACGTTGAATGGGTTGTACACTATCAGCTGGTAAGTGCACGTCTGTCGTTGAAGCCTCTCCAGTTTCTTCTGAAATATGTTGATGAGAATAGTCTGAGACTACGACTGGATCTTCTGTAATCCTGTCAGGCACCAAATTTGAAATATTAGTTTTGGGCTTTTCAAAGTAGTCTTCATAGAAATTCTCGAACAGTTTATTTAAATCCGAATTATCTGCACTTTATTCAGATGACTTCATAGAAGTCTGCTAGATATGATCGGGTCCTAAAGTTGTATGTTCAGAAGCCATTACAACGCCTTCATCAAATTTGACATTTACGCTTTCATTGACTGTCTTGGTCCACTTATTGTAGACTCGGAAGGCTACAGACTCCTTTGAATAACCAATGAAGATGCCTTCATCAGCTTTTTGACTAAATTTTCCCAGATTTTCTTTGTCATTTAATATGAAGCACCTTCATCCAAAGACATGGAAAAACTTGACATTAGGTACACGTTAGTTTATTAATTCGTACGGAGTCTTTCCGAATCTTTTGTTGATTGTTCTGCGTGAAACAAGTTGTTGCTACAGCTTAAGCCCAAGGGAATAACGGAAGATTGGAATATGCCAGCATCGTTCTTGCAGATTCCACTAGTGTGCGATTTCTTTGTTCAACGACACCATTTTGCTGTGGAGTACTAGCTGCTGAGAATTGATGTGTTATTCCCATAGAATTAAGAAACGATTTGAGAGATTTGTTCTTAAATTCTGTCCAATATCTGATCTGATGGTTTGAACTGACAGCTGCAACTTGACTTGAATTCTACGGATCGATTATTATCTCGGTAGCATCAGATTTGGAATGGAGGAAAAATACCCATGTGTATCTGACTAACTATTATCGTCTTTTGTTTATACTCTGTGCTCTCATTGGTCCACACAAGTCCATATGAAGCAATTCCAATGCTCTCGTTGATGAGTGTTCAGTTTTGGACTTGTGAGAAGCTCTAACCATCTTTCATTTTTCAGAAGCTGCGCACAACTGCTCTTTTTTAAACCTGAGAGTTGGTAGCCCTTTGAGTAACCCACCTTATGCAAGGTTGGTTAATTCTTTGAAATTTAGGTGAGAAAGTGGTCGATGCCATAGCCAAGAAATTTTAGATGTTGCTTTTGACATTAAGCACACATCCTTTTTCTAATTGATTGAGGCTAGGTCTATTGAGTACAGATTAGCTTTCCTATTCCCTGCAAGGATTTCTTTTCCTTCTCTAGATCTTATGCTGCACCGATTTGCTTTGAAGTTGACCTCTAATCCTTTGTCGCAAAGTTGTCTAATGCTAAACAAGTTGTGACCAAGACCGTCAACGTAGAAGACTTTGTGAATTGTTATCTTATCGTACGCAAGACTCCCATATCCTTTGATCGAACAGAACTGATCATTCCTGAATCGGACCGTCCTACAGAACTTATCAACAAAGTTAGTGAGGGTTTCTTACTGTCCGGTCATGTGCTTTGGGCAGCCGAAGTCAAGGTACCACACATGATTTACATATAAGATGAAATAAAACGTGAGGTACCCACTTATAGTTGGGTTCTTTTGATTTCGGTAAATCATGTGGTTTGATATTGATCTTCTCATATGATATATCTTTTATTTTAGGAACCCACCTTTAAACTGTACTTTTCGATATCCATTTTTGTACAGTTCGATGTGGAACTGATTTTGAAAGTTGCTGCTTTGGAACCTTTTTCTGTTTAAAAGATGGATCCTTTTTCTTTGGTAGCCATACAAACTTATCAAATTTAGCATGCATTGATTTACAAGAAACAAAATTTAAAGCAATTAAGGCAGTCCGAGAGTATTTAGTACAAGATTTACCAGTAAAATTATTATTACAGACAGATTTTTCAGATTGTCTAATCCTATCTATAACAACAGTTTCTTTGACTCTCCACTCTTGTTTTATACTATTGTTTTTCATTTATTTCTGCTTCTTTCTCCATTCTTGCTTCCGAGAACTTTTCACAATATTATCTGACATACAAGAAACACGAGAATTAGTCATTTTAGAAGCCTGTTTCTCCTGTAAAATACTCTTACCTTTGGGAATTTGGACCTTTTGTGCAATAGAATCCCTTGTGGAAGATGATTCACCTTTTTCATAAGTAAGAGTTACAAAATGAACTTTTTCAGTGATAAATTTGGTGAATATTATGATGAATTCTTCGAATTTGTAGATGATCTTTTTAGAATTCTAACAGGTTCTTTAGACACATCAAGTTGTTTCTTATGTAATGGTTTTACGAATTCATCTATTTTAACAAACATTTCTTCCATTGAGTTAAAATCTGAGTTCATATACAGATCAAAATCTTTTTCAGAATTAATAGAATCAAGTTGAATTGAGGGTGGTTGATCTGATTTTGATTTATTTTCAGGCTGTTTTTGCAACTTTTGTTCCAAAGATTTAAGTTCAGCCTTAAGATTTTGATTTTTTGACGCAAAAGTTTTGATTTTCAATTCAAGATTAGAGTTGATCTTTTAAAGAATTGAAGCTGGTAAATATAGCTTTTGAGAATGAGTGGTATTTTCAGATAAATCCTTGTCAGGGAATATGTCTGAATATACTTCTCACTAATGCAAGAATTTTGATTAGATTCATTTATTTTGTTATAATCAACAGAATTTTGCATTTTATCAGATCTTAGCCTTTTTGAATCTTCACTTGATTCTATCTCATCTGATGCTTTCGTAAATGTAATTTGTAATCCTAAATTCATGTATCTGACATCAGATAAAGTAGGTGAATTTGAAATAGCCTTTGTCAAATATTTAGGATTATTCCAACCTATACCAGATTTAGAATTATAAAATTTGGTGTCTTTAGGTTGATTTAAATATATTGTTTGATCTGTTTGGCCTCGTTTGATAAACTCATCTTCCAATGTTTTTATTTTCTTGTAAAGTTTTGTTCATTCTTCAAAAATGGCATGATATTTTAAAGAATAACTTGATGCTTCTAATTCAGCCTAATTCAATTTTTCTTTTAAGTCAGATTTATTGTTATTCAGTTCTTGGATTTTACTTTGAAGATCATTTGTTTTATATTGTAAATTTGATACAGCTCGTAGAGCTAATGCCTTATCATTGGAAAAATCCAACCCTAACGCACGTTCTTGATTTAGCTGATTTTCAAAGGAATAAGCATTTTTCTTTTCGGCTTTTAAAGATTTATTAAATTTGTTTAGGATGAAAGCCATTTTCGTTAGTTTTTGTTCAAGCATACAGGAGTCATCATTTTCAGATTCAGAGTTAGATTGTACCTCATAGTGTCTCTGAGCTCTCTGATTTGTCTGAATCTGATTCATTACTTTCTCTCTCTTTGTTGCCGCCAGCATCTCCTGTTGCCATCATTGCTAACTCTTCAGTCAGTTCCTCATCAGACTCTTCCTTTTCTTCATTCTCCTCATCCATTAACCCTACACCCATACTTCATCTTCTGCAACCATTGTTGACTCACTAAGTTCTGATTCGTTAAAAACTGTAGGTCCCAAAAGATTTCCCTAGTGAATTGTTCTAAACTGTAGAGGGGGGTGAATACAGCAATTTAAAACTCAACACTCTTTTCTCAATGTTTGTGTATATTATCAACAAGTGTTAATTACAAACAAGCTTGACTGCGGAAAGGTTCAAGCTGAGATGACAGATACAACAGATGTTCAACTAATCTAAGACACACTCAGACTAGATACAATGACTACACTCACTTAGATGCTCTCACTGATTTTACAAGACACGGATGGACAGCTTGAACAAGAACAGCTTAGAAACACTCTACTGTTTTATTCAAGCAGACTTGCATGCATGGAATAACACATTTCAATGCATGATCTGATTTCTCACTCTTAGTGTATATCTCATGATCCTTAGAAGCTTCCTTTTATACTCTCACTAATAATCTCAGTGAAGCTTCCTCATTGGACGATGTAACAGAACAGCATAGAAAGGCTTTGCAGTTTCTGTTTTCCACTTTGTCTTCGACTTTGTAAACTGATCTTGTAGCCAAAAACAATACATGAGGAAATCGAAACATATTCCATAAACTGTTTAGCCTGTTCTCAAAGAACAGGTTCTTTTCACAAAGAACAGAACACTTATAATATGTCCAAGCTGCTCAATAGAACAGAGCAGCGTAGACAGTTTATGTCCAGCCTGTTCAGCAGAGAGAACAGCTTGGTCAATTTTCCTTTGTTGCAACGAATGCAACAGGGTAAACAGCTTTGGCTGATATTGCAAATCACTTTTTAGGTTTCAATAAGGCATTAACAGGCCTTAAATTTTACCTTCAAGTGCACCAAACAGGTTTATATAAAAATCTCCCCATAAGATGTAGAGCAGGTTTGATTGAGGCCTTTTGTGCCTAACAATCTCGCGCTATTTGCAATAATCAGTCTAAGCTGATTTTATCAATAATCACTATATATTTTTACAATGCATTTTGCAGAAATGAAATTACAACATCAAAGCAAAGTAAAAGATCAGTTTATATATATACTGATTCTTGATTACATAAACAACACATGTTTTTACAAAAGTAAAACTGATGTACTAATACATATTACAACTAATGTAACAAAGAAGTTACAACTAATGTAACAAAGTATAACAGATGTACACACATTCAACAAGTTGCACTATTGAGGATAGGAGCAAGTAATGGCAAGCCTGCCCAACTGATGGACAGCTTCCATTCTTCTTCTACTCAGATAGTAGATGGACTTTAAGACAGTGATGGTGGCACTCCTTCTTCAAATATTTTTTCAAGCTCCTCCCTGGTGTCCTCCAAATCCTCTATTTCAACTCCGAGGAACATGCAACTGGGATGTTGAAGCTCCCCTCTTTCATAGAAGCCTCTGAGTTTATCCCAGATGGCTGCTCTCCACTTTATAGACTGCCTGAAGGAGTTTGCAAGTCTGAATGCAACAAGCTGTTTGAGACAAACTTTATGCAGGTCAGAAGCTCTTTGGAAGCACTTCTTCTGTGTAAGGGGATCTACAAAAAATACCCCCAGCTCAGGTGCTTCAATAAGCTTGCCTTCTTCAAATTCCACTCCTTTAGGCAGGCTGTGGTCTACTCTTTTGATCTCTACTGCATCATCACAATGTTCAATCATGATTAGGAGTTCCTCCAGCTCTGTATCCTTTCTGTTCCTCTTGGCCTTTATTTTGGGGGTAGTCACTGAGACACCCTTACTTTGTTCTTCTGAGATCAGGCCAAGGTCTCTCACCCTTTCCATCAACTATTTGACATATGCCCTGATAGTCTTAGCCGTTTTAGACTTAGACTGGCTCATGGTAACTGCCAACTCCACCCATTCTCCATATCCCATCTGTGCAACGTTAGTGTAATCATATGCTTCCAGATCTGGGTCTGTTCCACCCATTCTAGTTATCTGTAGCTTCCACTGTTTGCCTTTTCTTGAGATGGGAACAACTTTGACAGTTGATTCCTTGGCAAGTCTTATGTCAGCAACATCAAAGAACCTTTTCCTTGCCAAGTTGTCAAAGTGAATCTGGGCTCTTATAGAGGATGCTTGTTTGGACTTGGTCACAGATACCGGAGCATCCTGTTCCTTATCACCTTCTTCTTAACCGCTGACTCTTTAGCAGTTTCAAGCAATTTTCTTTGCACATCCAAAGAAGGCATTTTAATTTTTCTTGCCTCTTTGAATGCAAAGGATCTGGCAGCTTTGGCTGAGGCTTCTTCCTTTCTTAGTCTTTCAAGGGCTTGGAGTTATTCATCTCTAAACTCATAGTGTTTCACCATAGGAATACCCATTTCCTTAGCCCTTGCCTTGTCAAACTTTAGCTGCGCTGCTCTTTGGTGGTCAAGGTCAACAACTTCTTTGTTCTTTCCTTTGGCTGTTATTGTTTGAACAGCTTCAGGAACCTCTTCCTCTTCTTCTTCTTCTTCTTGTAGAATCAGATGCCTCCTTCTGCCTGGCCTGGCCCTAGGAATGGATTCCTCCCCCTTGGTTTGTGCAGGGTTTGGAGATCCAGCCTGAGTAGGTTGAGCAACTTTAGTGTGATGGGAGACATCTGCAGCTGGACCTGTTTGTGATGCACCTGCTGCTTGACCAATATATGCTGATTTCTCCTTAGAAGGAGAAGAGGTTTTCTCCCCTTTAGACTTAGTATTTGAGGCAGACAACTTCTCCCCCTTTGAAGGAGATGGCTTAGAACCTTTAACAACTGGTCTGCCTGGAGAAACATATTCAGCAGGCTTAGTAGCAGTTTTGGCAGCAGGCTTGGGGCCAACCAGGCTATGCACTAACAAAGCCAGATTGTCCTTAACCTCTACAAGCTGGGTAAGGCAGGTCTGAAGAGAGGAGGATTGAGAATCAGCAATTGAGGACAGCTTAAAGAGATTTTCTCTGTCAGAAGCTGTGAACAGCAAACATTGAAGCTGTGCAAGATGTAACTCAAGAGAGTCTTGCACATCGTCAAGGTTTGCTGACACAGAATTTGACAGAGAGACAATTAGAGAGTTTAAGCTGGCCAATGTAGTAGGAAGGGTAGTAGTGAAAGTGGTGAGGAGAGTGGACAGCTGTTGGGATATGGCTGTCATGGAGGACACAGAGTCCTGTTGATTTGAAAGGATAGATGAGAGAGTAGTGGAGATGTTTTGCAGCTGTGCAGTGAATGCAAGCAGCTGTGAGGACTGGTCAGTTTGAGGAGTGGTTGGAAAGGAATTCTTGAACAAATCAAAGAATCCTTGGAGCTGTGCAGACACAGACCTCTGAGATTAATGAGGATAGGAAAGTCATGGAATTTCCAAAGAGCCAACTTTGTTGGTCAGCAAAGAAAGCTGATCCTTCAAAGGAAGATCTTTGGAGGATGGAGGTGTGTGGGTAGACTGTTTGGATTGTGTAGATGGCGAGGAATGAGATGAGGATGTGGCAAGTCTTTGAGGATAGGATGGAGAAGGATGGGTGACTTTGGACAGAAGTTCTATAGTCTGGGCAAAAGTAATATGGCCCAGCTTGGAAGGGTCAATGGGTCTCTCAGCAGTGGCTGTAGCTGCTTCATCAGGAGAGGGGGTAGAAGATTGTAGCCTTTCAGATGCTACATGTGTTGCAACACCTTCATCAAAGCCTGGGGTGGTTCCCTCAGCAGCACCTTGGTTTAGAGGTACCTCATCATGGGGAGATGGATTGTGCATGTCAACATCAGTTGTGGTGAAAGCTGCTGATGGAATTTGCAGTTGAGGCGCAGCCTCACCAGAGGGATGGTCTGTTCCCTGTGGTTCATTAGCTTGGCATGTTGGTCCTTCAGCAGCTGCTAGGTGTACAACAACTGTATCATGAGGAGCAGAAGTTGGAGGCTGATCTATTGGACGGTCTAGTCCAGCAGGTTTGACACCTCGTGCAGACTCATGTTGTGTAGGAGAAGTATGGAGTAGAGAGTGTCTAGACTCAGTATGGAGTGGAGTGAAATCCTATCTTTCAATACCCTCAACCTTTTGGGAGGCTGGGATAGTTGATTTGGTGGTCTCCATATGTATAACTGGTTCCTGTTTAGAGGAACCAGAGGGCCTAGGCTGACTCAGGGGTAGACTCTTGTTGGAGTGAAGCCTGCTCCAAGTGTGCTGAACCTTCTCCCAAAATAGGAGAAGCAGCAGGGGTTGCTTCTTTTTCCACTAAACCCTGTTGAGAGGGGTCAGAGGGGCTAGTTTGGTCTGTTGGTTTCTTTTTGTCTAAGGTTTTGCGTCTGTAGGATCTGAGAGATGAAGTGGAGGATGGATGTTGTGGATAGGTGATGAGGGGTTCTAATTGGACTGGTGGTGAGACTCGGTCAGAAACAGGTGGGTTGGCCTGTTCCATAGTCTCAGGTGCCACAAAGGCACCAGCCACAAATGCTTCAGGTTCAACAGATGAACCAGGGTGAGAAGCCTGCTCCCCTTCAACCACAGAGGCTGAGGGGGCAGACTTGGACTTAGCTATTTTTGCCTTCTTGTGGACAGGCTCAGCTTCAGTCGTTTCCAGGACCCTTTTAACAAATTTGGTCCTCGATTTGAACTTTCCTCGGGGAGCAGTCACTGCATCCACCCTCACAGCAGAGGGTCCTTCCACCATACCAAGCAACCTCCTCATTGGTGTAGAGAGGAGGCTCATTTGGGAGTACAGAGGTGTAGAAAACTTTATTCCCAATAACTGGGAAAATAGCAGTACGTAACATAGGCTGAGAGTTATACGGATGCTCACCACAGACATGCTTGAAAATGAGTCTCAGAAACCTTGGATATCGAACAGCAGCTAGACGTGTTTCCTGCTGCACCAAGTTCCTCAAATTCATTAAAATCCACCAAGCCATGTTCATCGTAGTCCCATCTACGAGCTGTAGGACTATTGGAATCTCATCACAGCTAAGCTGGTCAAAAGAACCAACTTTGCTGCTTAAGCACATCACCACAGAGGCGAATATGAAGCTGTAAGTAGGTGATAGATCCTTTCTGAACAGAGTGGCTCCAATCTTGGGTTCTGCTACACCATAGAAGCGTAACAGATTTCCCATCTGATCTTTCTTAGGCTGTGCCTGATCATAAGTTTTAGCCACAGGGAGATGAAGAACTTCCCTGAGAAGACCAGTAGTGATCTCAATGGTCTGAGTCCCATTGAGAATGGTTCCCCTTATGATTTTTGTTGTTGGGTCGTAGGCACAGGTATACCAAAACTCATATACCATCTCCTGGTACAGGACACTCGGAGTGGCAGTCATGGTGTAATGCAGAGGGTGAACCTTTAGAAACTCCACTGTATCTTCATAACCTTTCCCCACATAGTTTTTGGGAATGGTTAGGTTGGCTATGTAGTTTGTGGGTTTCAGTGTTAGCATTGTGGTAATAGAAGAGTGTTTCTGAACATATGTACCAACAAATACTGGTAGAAAGGGATTGTTTCGGTTAGCTATAGTGAGAATAGTGAGGATATGAGCACAAGACACTTAGTCGAATATATGGTTCTTTGTAACTTATGGTAGTAGTAAGGAAGACGAAGATGAAACAGTAGAGGGGTATTTATCGGATTTGAATGTGAGTGGGTATGAGAGAGAAAAGTTTGGGCGGTTAATTTGAAATGTTCTTTAACGGAAAACGGAACGGTTGTCCATGACAGAACGGTTGTCAGACCACTCAATCCCTTTGTAGTCACTACCACACGTTAACACACATTATCCGTAGTAATTAAGTTAAATAAAAACAGAAATTAAGTAACTTAATTGTGAAGAAAGGTAATTAAAATTGATGGCCTAAGCTGTTGGTCAAACCTGTGATGAGCAGGGTCATCACAAGCTGTTCACTCTTCAAGTTGTGCATTCAACCTGTTCAGCTATGAAAGAACATGTTGTGTTCAATAGCTGACCAGGTTACAAGATAATGTCTTGTATGACAAATTGAGAGAGTGAGCAGGTTGGAGGTTTGATCATCAGACCAGGTTTGAAGTGAAAACTGATATTGTCAAACCTGTTATACGCTTAAGTTGTTCAAGTTTTCAGAAATTGGCTAAGTATAGAACATGCATAACCTGTTCTGTCTAAGCTGTTCTGAGAAACTTGAGCAGTATGAGACATATAATAACTTAGAACATTTGTGACACTTAGTCACATTTATTTAACATGTCCACCTTGCTTACAAGATAATTAAACCTATTTTCATCAAGAGGCTTGGTGAAAATGTCTGCAAGCTGTTCATCTGTGGAAATAAAACTTACCTCCACTTGTATTATCACACTAAATAGGAGTCTTCCTATATACAAGTCCATAGTCTTCAAGCTGATGCTGCATCCATAGAATATGCCCACAACAGCTTCCAGCAGCATTATACTCAGCTCCAGCAATAGAAGTAGAAACTGAGTTCTGCTTCTTGCAACACCAACTTATCAACTTACCACCAAGGAGTTGATACCCACGTGTTGTGCTTTTTCTGTCTAGCCTGCGGCCTGCAAAATCAGAATCTAAATATCCTGTTAGCTCAAGACTTGAGTCTTTGGGTTAACAAAGACCCAAACCTGGTGTACCTTAAGTTATCTAAAAATTCTTTTTAGAGCATCTAGATGAGATTATTTAGGATCCGCTTGAAACCTTGCACATAAACAGGTGGCAAACATAATATCTGGTCTACTAGAAGTTAAACATAGCAAGCTCCCAATCATGCCTCTGTAAGCTGTTACTGAAATAGCTTTGCCACTGGCATCTGCATCCAACTTTACATTGGTTGCCATTCGAATTTTGATAGGAGAACTTTGATCAAATTTAAACTTTTTCAAGAGATCTAAAGTATACTTTCTTTAAATGATAAAAATTCCATTTGAGGTTTGTTTAACCTGTAATCCTAAGAAGAAAGTAAGTCTCCCATCATACTCATTTCATATTTTGATTTCATGAGTAGTGAAAAATTCTTGCATAACTGCTCATTAGTAGAACCAATTATTATGTTATCCACATAAGTTTGAACAAGCTTAATATCATACTTCACCTTCTTTATGAACAGTGTGGTATCCACTTTACCTCTGGAATAACCATTTCTCATAAGGAAATCAGTTAGAGTGTCATACCAGGCTCTAGGGGCTTGTTTTAGACCGTAGAGGGCTTTGCCCAACTTATAGACAAAACCTGGATGACGCTCATTTTCCATTTGAAATACATTCATGCTCTTATGAGCAGCGTAGGCTAGGAACAAACGGATTGCCTCTAACCTGGCCACAGGAGCAATTGTTTCATCATAGTCAATACCTTCTTCCTGTCTATAGTCTTGAGCAGCTAGTCTTGCTTTATTTCTAATAACATGACCTTGCTCATCCATCTTGTTCCTGAAAACCCATTTGGTGCAAATTATTGTTTTCCTTTAGGAGCAGGGACAAGCTTCCATACTTTGTTTCTCTCAAACTGATTGAGCTCTTCTTGTATGGAAGTGATCCAGTTGGCATCTTTAAGTGCTTCATCCACTTTCTTAGGCTCCAATAGGGACACAAAGCTAGAAAACATACAAAAGTTTCCTAAGCTGTCCAATCTTGTTTGCACCCCTTTGCTGATGTAACCAATTATTTGATCATTTGGGTGACACCTGATCCACTTAGGATATTGCTTCAATGAGGATTCTCCTGGGTTATTTACATCTTCAACAGGTCCTGTTGAGTAGCTCTCAAGATTTTCAGACACACTGATATCTTGAGCCTGTTCACTTGTTGAGCATGAATCTCTATTGTTGAACATATAAGCAGAGGATCCAGGAAAATCAACATTGATTGGTTCAGGACATGATGTTATAATTATGTCGGTACACTTATTCACACAGGGTGTATCAACATAGTCATCATCATGTCCATCATGATTAGCAGGTTCCACTCTAGATGCAGTGGAAGCTTTTGAGTTCTTTCCTTCATGAATGTAATGCATAAGATCACCAAAGCTGAACTCTCCTGAAACTGATTCAGGAACAGCTTTGGTGGAGGCACTCCTAAACTCTTCAAAGGTGACATTGATAGATTCATCTATCACCTTTCTCTTGTTGTTGTATACTCTGTAGGCTTTGGAGATAGCAGAATATCCATCAAACACACATCATCAGCTTTGGGTTCAAACTTTGCCAGTTGATCCCTTTGATTCAGAATGAAGCAGGGACATCCAAACACATGGAAATAGCTAATGTTTGGCCTTCTCCCTTTGATTAACTCATACGGAGTCTTGTTGAACCTTTTCACCACCGAGGATCTATTCTGGGTGAAGCAGGCAGTGTAGACAGCTTCAGCCCAGAATGATGATGGTAAACCTGATGCACACAACATGGTTCTAACAGCTTCAATGAGAGTTCTGTTTCTCCTTTCAGCAACTCCATTTTTTTGAGGAGTTCTTAGTGCTGAAAAGTTCTGTGAGATCCCTCTTTCTTCACAGAAGTCCTCAAAAGTATTGTTTCTGAATTCAGAACCCTCATCACTTCTTAGCTGCTTTACTTGAGCAGAGTTCAGCATCTCCATATTTTTGACAAATCCAATGATTTCTATAACAGCCTCTCCTTTGCTGTTCAGAATGATCACCCATGTAAACCTGGAGAACTCATCAACCATTACTAGAGTGTATCTTCTTCCTCTTACACTTGGGACACTGACTGGTCCAAACAAGTCCATGTGGATTAAGAAGAAAGGAGTATCAATAGAGAAATTGTGCTTAGATTTAAAAGATGATTTTCTCTGCTTGCCTTTCTCACAAGCTATGCAGAGTTTATCCTTAACAAAGGATATGGAGGGCAAACATGTTACCAACTCTTTCTTACAGAGTTTGTTGATATTTTTGAAGTTCAGGTGTGATAGCCTTTTGTGCCATAACCAGTTTAGGTCTGCATTGCTTCTTGAGATAAAGCAGGTTTCAGTTGTGGGGTTAGCAGATTTCATGTCCACAACATATACACCTTTCTTTCATTGTGCAAACAACACAACTTTGCTTTAGGAATCCAATATGTAACCCAGGTGCTCATCAAACTTAACCTTGTAGCCAGCATCACACAGTTGACTTATGCTAACAAGATTATATTTTAGCCCAGACACATAGGCTACCTTTTTTAATACAGCAGCACCAGCTTGAAGAGTTCCATATCCTTCTGTAGATCCCTTTACATTGTCACCAAATGTGACTTTTGGCCCTTTTTCAGGCCTGAGATAAGTCAGCAGGTCCTTACAACCGGTCATATGTCCTGAGCAGCCACTGTCCAAGTACCAAACCTGGGATGGTTGTTTTTCCTGCAGAGTGTCATGGGAAGATATTAGTTATTTTTAGGGGAACTCATCACAGGGATGAGTTCTCCTACTTCATCAACATTTGTTGATGGACCAGTGATATCCACACTAATATTCCCTATTTGGATAGTATCAACTTGGATACTATCCTCATACTTCCAACACTGCTTGTTTTTGCAATGATGGAACTAGCAGAGTCAACAAGCTTCTTGTCCTTAGTTTCAGGACAATCCTTGGCCATAGGTGTCTTCTTTCCACACTTATAACATTTTCTCTTTTTAGCCTTTTTGGAAAAAGAACTTTCCAGAAACATATTCTGAATTATTTTTGTTGATCCTGTCAGCAGGTTTAGCAAACTTATTACTATTTTTGGATGAATCAACAGTTTGGGTGGAAGGCACAATGGCAACAGCTTTGCCTGTATCTTCATTCCTCTTTTTGGGTGGACAGATATCAAACACAGGAAGTTTGATTGCCCTTAGACCTTCCACAGGTTTAGGAAACTTATTCCCAAATTTCTCAGGTTGAGCAATGGCTATGTCTTTGCACTTACTGAGATGTGATTGATGTTGCCTGTCAACATGATCACTGCTTTTGGTTCTGAAAAACTTACCTTCATTTATAACCAATTTTCCACTATGATTTAAAAACTTATTTGAAAGCACAGCAGATTTGCTTTCAACATGAGATTTACCCCTGTTGAAAGCAGGCTGCTTACCTTTAGAAAACTTTTTCTCAAAATGGTCAACATCAAAAGGATTGACAGGTCTCTTACCATCAGCTTTAGACCCAGAGCCTGTTTTGTCAATAGGTTTAGAGTCCACAGCTGCAATTTGAGCTTGTTTTCCTTTATTTTGCTTGTGTGAACCAGCAGAGCACTTAGCAGGCTGATTTGATGGTGTACACATTCCATCATCAGCGTTTGGAGCTTTTTCACACAAGCTGTCAGTATTTTGAGGCCTGACAAACCTATTTGTTGAGACTAGCTTACCATTTACTTTCTGGACGAAAGTGCTTGGAAGCTCACCAAGAGTGGATAAGTCATTTTTCAGATTATTTATCTCAACAATAGAAGCTGCTTTGTCAAGATCCCCACCAAGATAGGCTTGGATTTGAGCAGGGATTCGTTGACTGATACAATGACTGATCCCCTCCAATATAGGCTTTGTCAAGTTCCCCACCAACAGCTTTTGACACATAGTCAGCAGCTATATGGTCTGTTTTGCCACACTTAAAGCACTCAGCCTTAGTTTTATCAAATGCCTTCTTTTTTATGACATTTGAGTTCCTCTGTAGCATTCTTCCACCAAACCTTTTCTTGTTGAACTGTTTGACAAGCATTGCAATCATCTGCTCATTATCAAGTTCAGCAAGATCTTCACCTTTTTCCTCCTCAGACATCTCTTCCCTTTCATCATCAGCCTGTTGATCAGGTTGTGTGAACACATCACACACCTGACCAACAGGTTGTCTCACGTTGGCCACTAAGGCAGCACCTCTTTTAGACATTTCCAAGGCATTTCTTTTCTGTTGCCTTGACTGCTCATCATTCAGTAAGGATCCATACAAATTTACAAGATCCATACCTTTGATGGTGCCAGAATTTCTTAAGATGGTAGAAACATAGTTCCATTCTTCAGGCAGGATGTCCAAGAACTTGTTCACCTGATTCAAGCTATCCTTTGTGATCCCAACAACTTTGAGATCATTGACAAGAGCAATGAACCTGGTATAGGTTCCTGTGAGATACTTCTTTGGTTTTGCAAAGAGGAGTTCATACTTTCTAACAAGGTTGTTAATCCTGTTATCTAGAGTGATAGAGGGACCATCATAGATGGTACACAAAGTATCCCACATCTCCTTTGCAGTCTTCATTTTCTCAACCTGTTTGAACACATCATCAGGAAGAGAAATGACCAGGTTATTCCTGGCTTTTGCATCAAGAGCAACCAGCCTTTTGTCTTCATCAGACCATTAAGCTTTGGCCTTCTCAAAGGTTCTGATCTCAGGGGCAGCTCCTTCAATAGCAGGAGTGATGGTAGTAACAGAAGTTGGCACATAAGGACCTTCCATTACTATCTCTTGCAATTGTACATCCAGATTCTCTAAGTAGAACATCATGCTGCACTTCCAACCAGAGAAGTTTTGATGATTGAACTTGGAAGGTTTGGCCATAGAACCATTATCATAGTAAGAGGAGGAACTGACAGCACTGTTGTCCATGGGAAAGTAGGGAGAATGAGAGATCTAGAGTTAACACACACTCTATCGATTATGATACCAGTTGTAGGCCCCAAAAGGTTTCCCTAGCGAATTGTTCTAAGCTGTAGAGGGAGGGTGAATACAGCAATTTAAAACTCAACACTCTTTTCTCAATGTTTGTGAAAATTATTAACAAGTGTTAATACAAACAAGCATGACTGCGGAAAGGTTCAAGCTGAGATGACAAATACAACAGATGTTCAACTAATCTAAGACACTCTCAGACTAATATAATGACTACACTCACTAAGATGCACTTACTGATTCTACAAGACACAGATGGACAACTTGAACAAGAACAGCCTAGACACACTTTACTGTTTTATTCAAGCAGACTTGCATGCATGGAATAACAGACTTCAATGCACGATCTGATTTCTCACTGTTAGTGTATATCTCATGATCCTTAGAAGCTTCCTTTTATACTCTCACTGAGAATCTCAGTGAAGCTTCTTCATTGGACGATGAGATAGTCAACTTTGCATATTTCTTTTTATCTCTGTTGCATAAGCGTTTAACCAAAAGAGGAATGTCAACTTTGCATATTTCTTCTTTTGTAAAGGCCTTTTTGAAATAAGAAATGGTCTGTCACCCATTTCAAATATCCCTTTGTCTTCATGTAAAAGAACAGAGTAGGCAGGCTTTGCAGCATCTGATTTCCACTTTGTCTTCGACTTTGTAAACTGATCTTGTAGCCAAAACAATACATGAGGACTTGGAAACATATTCCATAAAGTGTTTAGCCTATTCTCAATGAACAGGTTCTCTTCACAAAGAACAGAACACTTATAATCTGTCCAAGCTGCTCAATAGAACAGAGCAGCGTAGAAAGTTTATGTCCAGCCTGTTCAGTAGAGAGAACAGCTTGGGCAATCTGCCTTTGTTGCGAGGAATGCAACAGGGTAAACAACTTTGGCTGATATTACAAAATCACTTTTTAGGTTTCAATAAGGCATTAACAGGCCTTAAATTTTACCTTAAAGTGCATCAAACAGGTTTGAATAAAAATCTCCCCCTTAGATGTAGAGCAGGTTTGATTGAGGCCTTTTTGTGCCTAACCAAAACCTCTGACTTTAAGAAGATATGTGCATCTTCATCTAAGATGTATTTATCCTCAGATAGTTGCAGCCAATGATCATCTTCAGCCATTAGTGCTTTGTCAGCTTCTTTTTCTTTTGCTAGAAGTGCCTTTCTTGTGTAGTATTCTGAGTTTTTGACTACAAGCATTATGCACTCTCGAGCATAGTGTCCTGGCTTGCCACAGTTGTAGCATTTTTGCTCTGTGTCTTTCATAGCTGACTTTTGGGATTTATCATGTTTATCGGCTTTCTTTCCACTGCTTTCACCTCCCTTGTCATATCTCTCCTTCTTATCAAACTTTCGTGAGCCAGTTTTGTATCTCATCATGTTATCGGTGGGTTTTCGGTAGAACTTCTTCTGAAATGCCTTAGTCAGTAAGGCCATTTGTTTCTTCATTTCTTCTATTTCAGAATCAGCTGAGGAATCTGATGAGTCTGATTCAGATGAACTGCTGCTTTTGACAACTCGTTTTTCCTTATTTAGCTTATACTTGTATTTCTTGTCTGCTAATAATGCTAAAGGATCAATGGTATCTTCATCTGCTTTCTTCTTTCCGGATATTTTCCTTAAAACAACTTCCTAATAGTTGTCAAGGTTACCAAAGTCCATATGGAAATCCATGTCCTCTATGTCTTTTGTCTGTTGAATGATCATTGCGTACTTTTCCCTTTCTGGATTAAGCACGTTCAGAAATATATCGTTGATGTCTAAGTCGGACTTAGTGATACCGTTTCTCTTCATCTCATTTACTAAGCTTACAAACCTCAAGTATGTATTTTCCAGGAATTCCCCCTCTCTAGCTCTGAAATTCTGGAACGTCATTAAGCTGTTCCGTGCTGTGTTTGAAGCTGCCCAGTCTGATCCCCTCATCAACTTACACACCCCCAGATGGATTTGGCTGTTTTAGTGTTTGTCGGACAGGTGTAAATGTCATTGGGGATGGATATCAGCAACAATTTTGTAGTTGTCTTATCCCCCAATTTTCTTTGCTTTTGTGCCTCTGTTAGTTTAGTTACCTCAACAATTCTTTCAGGTATTGGAGGGTTGCCTGTTGGTAGAGCGAGAATTGTTTCCAGGAACACAGCTGGTCCGTCAGTAACTGACTTTAACATCTCTTCAGATAGGTCATGGAAACTGATGAACTCCAGAAATCTTTGACTCCATTGTACATATTCTCCCCGGTAGAGAATTGGAAGTTTTGTTTCCGACCCCATTGTAAGTGCGTCTTTGGACATATTGACTGACTGATAGGAATCTTCCAAGATCCAATGATATTTTGATTGAATTTGAAAATTTGATAAACAAAATGATAATTGATCAAACTCGAATTGTGAAGGTGAAAAACTCGAACAATGAATAGTGCAACTCGCTCAAAGAATGTAACAAACTCGAATAATGAAGTACTCAACTCGAATCTAGAAAAATCAACTCAGTTAGAAGTATAATGCAACTCGAATTGGCCTTCTGTACAACTCGAATCAAATGTGATTCAACTCGATTCACACAATAGTCAACTTGGATAAAAAAGGAGTCAACTCGAATCAAATATCAATAAATTCGAAAGAATGTAAGTGTAAGCTCGAATTAAGATTGAAAAATTCACACTTGTTTTCTAAAACTCGATTGAAACTTGTTTCCAACTCGAATGGAACTTCTAGTCAACTCGAATGAACTTCAAGTCGACTCGAATGAAATTCAAGTCAACTCGAATGAAGAAGAATGATCAACTCGATTATCAAGTCATTCAACTCGAATAACAAGTGCTGTCAACTCGAGTAACAAGAGCTGTCAACTCGATTGACACTGGAACAATGTTATAATCGAGTTTTCTGAGTTTTTCAAAAATTTCAAGTCTGGAATCCAATTAAAATATCAAAAATGCTTCAATTGATTCCTCCTTGATATCGAAGGTGAGGTTTTTGATTTCAAAATCTTTTTTTGAAGGAACTTTATTTAAAACCAGATTAAAATCCTTGTTTTTCAATAGGACAGTGAAGAACAAGTGTATTTTCGAATTTTCTGAAAAATCAAAGGATCTTTTGGTGTTTTTGGAATTTCAGATTAAATTTATGATCAATGCAATATATTTCCACTAACCTTCCTTCGATCCAAGAATCAAGAACAACAATCAACAGAATCAAAACCTTAGTTGATTTTTCAATTTTCCGAAAAACATTATAAAACAGTTACGGTTTTGAATATTTTCAATCAGCAGCTCAGCCTCAAATTTATGCTCCCTATGACACAGCTGTTCTACACCAAACAGCTGCTGAGGGACCAACAACCCAAGCTGATGAACCTCAGGGAACATACCATCCCTTGGGTGAGGCTGCACCCTCTATGCAAACTCCGTCACCAGGTTTCACCACTGCTGATATTGAAATGCATATCCCCTCTCCACATGATGAGGTGCTTTTACACCAAGGCACTGCAGAGGGAACAGCCACTAGCCTTAATGAAGGTGTTGCAACACAAGCAGCATCTGAAAGGTCCCCAACATCAACCCCTTATCCTGATGATGCAGCTACTGCCACTGCTGAAGGACCATTTGACCCCTCCAACCTGGGCCACATTACTTTTGCCAAGGCTATGGAGCTTCTTTCAACTGTTCCTCTTCCCTCTCCATCACATCCTCATACACCAGCCTCATCCTCTTCCTCTCCCTCTACACAATCTAAACAGTCCACCCATACACCTTCATCTCCTAAAGACCTGCCTTTGAAGGATCAGCTTACACTGCTGACCAACAAAGTTAGTACCTTAGAATCCTCTGTATCCTCTCTACCTTCTCTCATTTCAGACTCTGTGTCTGCACAGCTTAATGGATTCTTTGATCTGTTCAAAGATTCTATCCCAGCCACTACACAACCTGACAACTCTCCACAGCTGCTTGCACTCACTGCACAGCTGCAAAGTGTCTCTACTTCGCCTTCCTCTATTCTTTCACTACAACAGGATTCAGTGTCCTTAATGACAGCTATCTCTCAACAGTTGTCATCTCTCCTCACTTCTTGCAATTCTACTCTTCCTGCCACCTTAGCCAGCTTGAACACTGTTATTGGCTCCCTATCCAATTCTGTGTCCTCAGACATTGCTGATGTGCAAGATTCCATTGAACTACATCTTGCACAACTTCAAATCCTGTTGTTCACCACTTCTGATAGGGAAAACATTGTCAAACTGACCTCTCTTGCTGACACCCAGGCCTCTTCTCTTCAATCCTATCTTTCCCAGCTTGCAGAGGTAAAGGATAACTTGGCCTTCTTAGTGAACACCCTTGTTGGCCCCAAGCCTGCTGCCAAACCTGCTGGCAAGCCTGCTGACTTCATGTCTTCAGGCAGACCAGGTGTTGAAGGTGCTGGTACATCTCCTTCAAATGGGGAGAAGTCATCTGCCTCGAAGATTAAGTCTAAGGGGGAGAAGACCTCTTCTCCTAAGGAGAAATCAGTGTCTGCAATACTCACTGGTCAACCAGCAGGAGCATCTGATACAGGTAAAATGGAAGGTGTCTCCCAGGCTGCTCAGCCTACTCAGGCTGAATCTCCAATCCCTGCTCAGTCTAAGGGGGAGGAATTCATTCCTGAGGACAGGCCAAGCAGCAGAAGGAGGCATCTGATTATACAAGAAGAAGAAGAAGAGGAAAGTCCTGAAGCTGCTGTCACTACAGCAGCTAAAGGAAAAGAAAAAGCAGCAGTTGATCCCCAACAACAGAAAGCAGCAGAAATTAAATTTCACAAAGCCAGGGATAAAGAAATGGGTCTTCCCATGCACAAATACTTTGAGTTCAGAGAAGAACAGCTTCAAGCCCTGGAAGCTCTAAGGAAAGAAGAAGAATCTGCCAAAGCTGCTAAGTCTTTTGCACTTCAAGAGGCAAGGAAAGTTAAAATGTCCTCTCTGGAAGTGCAAAAGAAATTAATGGAAGCTGCTAAGGGATCAGCAGGAGAGAAGGAAGGAGAAAAAGAAAAGGGTGCTCAGGTCTCTGTGACCAAAACACAAGTACCCTCTGCAAGAGCTCAGTTCCACTTTGACAACTTGGCTAGAAGAAAATTTCAGGATGTTGCTGATAGAAGGCTGGCCAAGGAAGCAATTATCAAAGCTGTTCCCAAATCAAGAAAAGGCAGTCAGTGGAAGTTGAAAATAACCAGAATGGGTGCAACTGGCCCTGAACTAGAAACGTATGACTACACTGATGTTGCACAGATGGGGTACATGGAATGGATTGAGTTGGCAGTTGCTCTGAGTGAATCTAAGTCAGAAACGGCATAGACAATCAGGGCATATGTCAAAAAGTTGATGGAGAGAGTGAAGAATCTTGGCCTGATCTCAAAAGAAGTCAGTGAGGGTGTCTATGTGACACAACCCAAAATAAAGGCCAGGAGGACAAGGAAAGACACTGAGCTTGAAGAACTCCTCATCTTAATTGAACAGGGTGACTATGCTGTTGAGATGAAGGGAGTTGACCACAGCCTGCCTAGTGGAGCAGTGTTTGAAGATGGCAAGATTATTGAAGAGCCTGAGCATGGGGCATTTTATGTAGATCCCTTAACTCAGAAGAAATGCTTTCAGAGAGCATCAGATCTATACAAGGTGGATCTGAGACAGCTTGTAGCCTTCAGACTTGCAGCATCATTTAAGCAGTCAAGCAAGTGGAGAGCAGCCGTCTGGGATCAGCTCAGAGGCTTTTATGTGAGAGGTGAACTTGAAGATCCCAAGTTTATGATCATCAGAAGTCAAATTGAAGAACTTGAGGATACAAGGGAGGAACTTGAAAAGATGTTTGAAGGTCCCCCTCCACTGTAGTAAAGTCCATCTACCATCTAGGTAGGTGAAGAATGGAAGCTGTCCATCAGTTGGACAGGCTTACCATTATCTGCTCCCAACAAAAACAGTCCAAAATTTGTTGTACATTAGTTGTACTTTAATTACATAAGTTGTATTTTTTCTTTTGTATCAGTTGTAATATACATCAGTACATCAGTTGTACTTTTGTAAAAACATATGTTGTTTTATGTAATCAAGAATCAGTGTATCTATAAACTGATCTTTTACTTTACTTTGATGTTGTAATTTTATTTCAGCAAATGTACTGTAAAAATATATAGTGATTTTTGATAAGGCCAGCTTAGACTGGTTATTGCAAATAGGGGGAGATTGTTAGGCACAAAAAGGCCTCAGTCAAACCTGTTCTGCATCTGAGGGGGAGATTCTCAATCAAACCTGTTGATGCATTTGAAGGTTGAATTTAAGGCTTGTTATATGCCTTATTGAAACCTGAAAATGATTTGCAATATCAGTCCAAAGTTGTTGTATATGTTGCATGTGTTGCAACAAAAACAGTTTGTCCAAGCTGTTCAGTTTGCTGAACAGGCTGGACATAAACTTTCTACACTGCTCTACATTGGTGAGCAGCTTTGGCAGTTTACAAGTGTTCTGTTCTTTGTGAACAGGCTAAACACTCTATGGAATATCTTTCCAAGTCCTCATGTATTGTTTGTGGCTAAAAGATCAGTTTACAAAGTCGAAGACAAAGTGAAAAACAGAACTGCTCAGCCTGCCCACGCTGTTCAATCATATGAAGACAAATGGATATTTGAAAAAGGGTGACAGACCTTTTTCTCTTATCAAAATAGGCCTTAACTAAGAAAGAAAGACGTAAAGTTGACATTCTTTATTTAGTTAAAGCTAATGCAACAGTAGACAATAAGAAAAGACAAAAGTTCTGCACACATGAAGACAAGTCTGCTTTTCAGAATGTGCAGAAAAGTTTATGTTGTCTTTTCAACAAGACTTTCCACTTTTCTTTTCGTCCAATAAAGAAGCTTCTCTTAGATCCTCTGAGTGAGTATAAAAGGAAACTTCCAAGGATTGAAAGGATAAGCCAAAAAGCTAAGTGCTGAAGCCAAGAGTGAATGTGCATTCAAGAGTATCTTTCATGCATGCAAGTCTGCTTGAATAAAACAGTGCTTGGTGTCTAAGTTGTTCTTGTTCAAGCTGCTTCTTTAAGTCTTGTAAACATAGTGAGTAATTTTTAGTGAGTGTATTCATTGTAACTAGTTTAAGTTTGTCTTAGATTAGTTAACATACTGTTGTATCTGTCATCTCAGCTTGAACCTTTCCGCATTCAACCCTGTTTGTAATTAACTCCTATTGGTAATACATACAAACATTGAGAAAAGAGTGTGTAGTTTTTAAATTGCTGTATTCACCCCCCTCTACAGCTTAAGGCTATATACTTGGGAAACCTTTCGGGACGTACATATATATATATATATATATATATATATATATATATATATATATATATATATATATATATATATATATATATATATATATATATATATATATATATATATATATATATATATATATATATGAACTTGACGTTTTAAGTGGGTTATATTTATAAACTTGTAAAGTTGGGTGATTTAAAACCTAAAAACCTTTATACATACATATTATTATATATATATATGGGAGTTTAAGTCCCTCATATCATTATGGACTCGGTTAAACGCGTCCGGTGTCGTCACTCATCAACAACGCAAACCGTCATTTTTACGCTCGATTTACCATCAACTTACGGTGAGTCTTCATAGCCCCTATTTTCACTATCTATTGGGGTGGAAATACATGCACTGTTTTCATATGGACATCAAAACTGTTTATTTCTTATATGTATTACACATGTGTTTATGTGGATCCATCAGCCCTCATATCATGAACCGTTAATTACATTTATTTGTAAGCGTGAATATATTGTGGATAGATCTATCAGGAGTCATGTCACCCATTCAGGTTAGTCTTACCGGCTAATAGTGGAATGCATATATATATTTAACACATGGTATTACAGTCAGAGATACTGCACATGGCAAACTCATTTAATTAAGCTTCGGTTAGATGATGGTTTTGTTGGGTTTCCTATACCCTTGCTAGGTTAAATTAAAACTTTGCGGAAAATTAAATAACCTAACTATGCAAGAATATAAAATCTTAAGGATCTAACCAAACAAGCTAAGTAACAAATTATTAAAATAAAGAGATAAATAAGAAAAACTAACCTCGAGAAAATTCGCAATTTTCTCCATGAAGAACGATTGCACGAACAGCCTCTGAATCGAGTAACAAGCGTCTAAAGCAAGATCGCCTCTAGTTTTTCACACCCAATGAACAAAAGAAAAGATAATTATAACCTTTCTAAGCTCAGATCTCAAAGTCCCAAAAACTGGTATCCCTTATGATTGTTAGAGAACTTAGAAATGAATGAGCGAGGAATGAAGCAGGCAGGGGCTGCCTATTTATAGGTTTTAGAAACCTACAAATTTTTGATCCCAAATCCATGTGGGATGGATTGGTGGCCGGCCCCCCCTATTAGGGTTTAGGGGGTGCCCTGTTGACTGTCAACTAATTACAGTTTAGCCCCTGTACTTCCTCAATCAATTCTATTAGCTTCCGGTTAATTTATTAACTATTAATAAATTAACAAACTAACTCATTAATCAAATATAAACAATTATTTAGTTTCTAATTAATTTATTAACCATAATAAATTAACAAACTAATTAACATTATATAATTAAGTTAATCATCTTCTCTTTACAATTCATTGCATGCACCCAAAAAGGATCCAGCCTGATAACTCTGGGAGTTGGTTCTAAACATGCAAAAGGAAACACAACGATAAATTAATAGAAGATGGCAGCACTTTGCAAATAAATAAATCTCCATTATTTAATCACAAAATCCATTACAATTTCAAATCATTGTTACAATGTTTCAAATTCAAAACTAACTACTAAACTTTACATTATCTCGTAATCCTATGCTAACGTATGACTGCAGAGTTTCGGTTGAGAAAGTGGCTTTGTGAACGGATTAGCTGGATTCTCCTCTGATCGCACTCTTTTCACAATCACATGTCCTTCTTCAACCTTGCTACGAACAAAGTGGTACTTCCGATCAATATGCTTGGACTTTCCATGATCCTTGGGTTCTTTAGTCAACGAAACAGCACTTTCGTTGTCGCAGAATATTTCGATGGGGTCTTGAACCGTTGGGACAACTCCAAGATCTCCAATGAAAATTTTCAACCAGATGGCTTCCTTTGAGGCTTCTGAGGCCGCAATATATTCTGACTCGCAGGTAGAGTCTGCCACGGTTTCCTGCTTCGAACTCTTCCACGTCACGGCTCCCCCGTTCAATAAGAACACCCAACCAAATTGTGATCGACAGTCATCTCTATCCGTTTGGAAACTCGCATCGCAATAACCGGTTACTTTGAGTTCATCATGTCCACCGTAAACCAAGAACCTGTCTTTAGTATTTCTTAAATACTTGAGAATATTCTTGACCGCCGTCCAATGACCTTCACCAGGGTCTTGCTGATGTCGACTCACCATGCTTAAAGCAAATGAGACAGCAGGCCTCGTACATGACATGGCATACATTATAGATCCTATGGCTGAAGCATATGGAACTCGACTCATTCTGCATCGTTCCTCATGTGTCTTCGGGCTCATGTCTTTACTAATCTTTATGCCATGAGCAAAGGGAAGGTTCCCCTTCTTAGACTTCTCCATACTGAACCTTTTCAGTACTTTGTCCAAGTACGTATCCTGCCTTAGTCCTATTAGACGTCTCGTTCTATCTCTATAAATCTTTATACCCAGAATAAAAGTTGCATCTCCTAGATCCTTCATAGCGAAACATCTTCCCAACCAATCTTTTACACTCTGTAATGTTGGGATGTCGTTTCCTATAAGTAATATGTCATCGACATATAATACCAGGAAGACTACAGTGCTCCCACTGACCTTGACATATATGCAGGACTCATCTTCGCTTCTAGAAAATCCAAACTCTGTGATTTTCTCATGAAAGCAAAGATTCCAGCTTCGAGAAGCTTGTTTAAGTCCATAAATGGACTTCTGAAGCTTACACACTTTCTTAGGATACTTGGTATCTACAAAACCTTCAGGTTGTGTCATAAACACATCCTCTGTCAATTTCCCGTTAAGGAAAGCGGTTTTGACATCCATCTGCTAGATTTCATAGTCATGAAACGCACCTATGGCCAGAACTATCCTTATGGATTTAATCCTAGCTACCGGTGAAAAGGTTTCCTCATAGTCAATCCCGTAGGTTTGAGTATAGCCCTTTGCCACCAGCCTAGCTTTGTAAGTGTGTACTTTCCCGTTCATATCCGTTTTCTTCTTGAATATCCACTTACAACCCACCGTATTTAGACCGGGTGTGGGATCAACCAAGTTCCAAACTTGGTTGCCACACATGGATTCAATCTCGCTATCCATAGCTTCCTTCCATTTGGCTGCCTCAGGGCCTGCTATCGCTTCCCAGTAGTTAGCTGGTTCATCTAAGTCGACTAGTGTACTATCACTAATCATATCATCCTGTTCAATATGGAAACCATAGTAGAACTCAGGAGGATTGCTAACTCTACCGGATCTGCGCAAAGGTAAGGATATGTCATTCGGTTCAACAGGCATCTCAGCCTCATGTTGATGGTAAGTGTTTGCAGTTGGTTCTTCATCGATAGTATCTTGAATCTCATCAAGATCGATCTTACTCCCACTGTCCTCTTTAGATATTATCTCCTTCTCGAGGAACACTCCTTTTCGAGATACAAACACTAGGTTTTCAAGTGGTTTGTAAAATAGATATCCAAATGACTCTTGTGGGTAACCGACGAATAGACACTTTTCAGATCTTTGACTGAGTTTGTTAGAGGTCTCTCGTCCAACGAAGACTTCACAACCCCAGATCTTGATGTGACCAAGGGAAGGACGCTTTCCCTTTCACATCTCGTAAGGTGTCTTTGAAACTTTCTTGGTGGGTACTAGATTTAGAATATGTGCCGCAGTTTCTACTGCATAACCCCAGAAACTTACTGGAAGTGTTGGTCGACTCATCATAGATCGGACCATGTCTAACAAGGTCCTGTTTCTCCTCTCCGCAACTCCGTTGAGTTGTGGTGTTCTAGGAGGTGTTAACTGGGAAACTATTCCACAGCTTCTAAGATGATCGGGAAACTCGATACTAAGGTACTCTCCTCCCCTGTCGGAGCGGAGAACCTTTATCTTTCTGCCCAGTTGATTCTCTACTTCACTTTGATGTCTTTTGAATGTCTCAAAAGTGCCGGACTTATGTTTAATTAAATAAACATATCCAAATCTACTATAGTCATCTGTAAAGGTGACATAGTACCGTTTTCCCCTTTTGTAGCACATCGGAATGGCCCACATACATCTGTGTGGACCAAATCCAATAGTCCTTCACCTCTTTCACACGTTCCTGTGAATGGTGATTTTGTCATCTTGCCCAGTAAACAGGATTCGCATACATCATCCGATTTTAGGTCGAATGATTCCAACACTCCATCCTTTTGGAGTTGGGCGATGTGTTTCTTGTTAATGTGCCCAAGGCGACAGTGCCACAATTTGGACTTATCAATTTCGTTAGAATCAATATTAAATAATAGGTTGTTATCACACTCAACAGTTTCATATATGTCATTATAAGGACAAGCTTTGAATATAAAAACATCATTCAAATAAACCAAAATACTTCCATTATTATTATCAAAGTTGAAATTGTATCCATCCTTATACAAGGCAAACAAAGAAATGATGTTCCGATTCATATCGGGTGAATAACAGCAATTATTTAAGCTAATCTCTACTCCTGATCTAAGCACGAGCTGGAACCTTCCGACTTTCTTCACAGGCGTGATCTTTCGATTCCCCATGATTAGGTTCAGCTCCCCATGCTTCAAGCTTCTACTTTCCCTTAGTCCCTGCAATACAGAGCAAATGTGAGTACCACATCCTGTATCAAGATTCCATGAATTAGAGATAGAAGTGTTATGGAGTTCGATCATGAACATACCTGAGGTGCTGGCCTTTTCGACTTTGCCGTCTTTAAGGTCCTTCAGATATGATGGGCAACTTCGCTTCCAGTGCCCCTTGCCATTGCAGTAAAAGCATACTGCTTCCTTCGGATCTTTAGTAGGCACAATACCGGACTCTGTTTTCCCTTGAGACCCTTTCTTGGACTTTCCTTTTGGGGTCTTCCAGGATGACTTCCGTTTCTTTGAGGCCTTACCGAAAGTAAGCACAGGGCCCACAGGGGTCTCATCTTTCTTGATGCCCTGTTCAGCGGTTCGGAGCAGATTATGCAGTTCCATAATTGACGTCTCCTTCTGATTCATGTTCATCTGATAGGAGAGTACGAACTGACTATAGATGGTGGGCAGTCCAGAAAGAATGATATTGGTGGAGAACTCAGAGTCAAACACCATATTGAGAGCCTCCAGCCGGTCCAAGTATCCCTTCATCTCAAGGATGAAAGTGCAGATAGATGTTCCAGGTTTTGGTTTGCAGGCCATGAGGGATCTTACCACATCAAGGCGCTCTTTGCTCGCCTTAGCCTCAAACATCTCTCGCAGCTGCTGATTCATCTCAAAGGCCATGTATTCTCGAAGGCTTTAGCAAGCTCAGGAACCATGGATGACGCCATGATGCAGGACACTTTGTTTACATCATCGTAATGTTTCTGGTGTGCGTCCATTTCCTCCTGGGTGGGATTCTCATTCAGTGTGAGAATATGTTCATCGAGAACATACTCCTTGTTCTCGTACCTCAGCGTAAACCTGAGGTTTCTCATCCAGTCCACATAGTTCGGACCGGATAGTTTTTCCCTACCCAGAACGGAAAGGAGTGAGAAGTTGGATGCGTGGTTGGGAGCAGGAGTGGGAGTACCAGCAGAAGTAGACATTTGTGAAATAAATTTTTAGTTAGTTTGAAGTATTCCTTAAACAATTTACCCAATTTGAATTAAGGCTAGGATCCATATTTTCGATTCGTTTTATGAAAAGGGTCGCCGTAATCACGCCACGAATTTATTTTAGGTGGACAGACTCTTGTCGATTTCAATCTCTATGAAATTCCTAGATCTTTTGAGATTCATTGAATCTTATCAATGGCATGTTAATCTCAGTTATGGTCAACTACTATCCGTGACTGGGTTGCCGAGGATCACGGACAAGATGGTGAATCTAACCATGCAAAACTGCGTAAGACCCGGCACGGATCAGTCCGGGTTTCGCGAGTCCTACATCACCTCCTAATATGTCTCTCATTAGTGTGCCGGTCAATACACACGCTCCACTAACAGTGCATATAGGAGATGTGCATTTTTCATGGATTTGCATACTAATTCACTTTTGATATATCTAAAACGTGATTTTTGTTTTAGTACTTTAGATTATACTTTTAATCTGGACACCATCCTATCAAAAGTCCTCGGTAGCTCCATTGAACGCACAACGAAGCGGAGGAGGTAGGTCAGCGCGAAGCTGTTAAAAACCTACTCCTTTAGGGAAGCAGAGCGACCCGCCTTATACCTCGTTTATAGTTTGTTCACTATGGGTGAGCCGATTTATCAATTGACTGACGATGAAATTAGATTTAAATGATATATATATACATAATCAATAATACATATATAAATTTCTTTTTAATCTTAGGGGTTTAATTTTAAACTTTTAAAATTAAAGGGTCTATTTTAAACATTTTAAAATTCAGGGTATATTTTAAACAATTTAAAATATTAGGGTTTAAATTAATATTTATATTTTATATATATATATTTCGGTTTCAATATTTAAATAAAACAAGAAACATTCAATTATTAAATATATATATTAAATCCGAAACCTATATATATAATCATATAAATCCTCAAAATTTAAACCTAGGATAATACAAGTTTATCCTAATAAATTATGATATTCTAAAACCTTTAGGATAAGCACTTAATTTAAATTAAGGTAATTTCTAGATAAATAGGATTTAGGATAAACCTAGAAAATCAAGCTTATCTCTAAGGCGTGTTTATCTAAAACCCCAAAGATCAAACCCTTAATTAAATTAATAAAATCCTAAATTAATAAAATAATAATTTATTTAATATTTCAGATTTATCCATTTAAAACCTTTTAAAAATCCGAAAATTTGAAGATAAATATGAAAAACAATTTTCAAAATTTGGACGATTAGTTTAATATTTAAAAACTATTTTAAAAATTAAATAATTATCAAAAAATGAATTTTACTCCAAAATTTTTCGGATTTATTTAATATTTAAAAATTAATTTTAAGTTTAAACAATTTAATTTAAAATTAAAAACACCATTTAAATTAAATCAAAATTCCGAAAATTAATCAAAACAAATTTAGAAATTTAAGAACAAGATTATCATCTCAAAATTAGTGCAAAGCTCGTTAGGTTGACCGCTCTGATACCACTGTTGGGCTTCCTATACCCTTGCTAGGTTAAATTAAAACTTTGCGGAATATTAAATAACCTAACTATGAAAGAATATAAAATCTTAAGGATCTAACCAAACAAGCTAAGCAACTAATTATTAAAATAAAGAGATGAGTAAGAAAAACTAACCTTGAGAAAATTCGCAATTTTCTCCACGAAGAACGATTGCACGAACAGCCTCTGAATCGAGTAACAAGCGTCTAAAGAAAAATCGCCTATAGTTTTTCACACCCAATGAACAATAGAAAAGATAGTTATAACCTTTCTAAGCTCAGATCTCAGAGTCCCAAAAACTGGTATCCCTTATGATTGTTAGAGAACCTAGAATTGAATAAGCGAGGAATGAAGCAGGCAGGGGCTGCCTATTTATAGGTTTTAGAAACCTACAAATTTTTTATCCCAAATCCATGTGGGATGGATTGGTGACCGGCCCCCCCTGTTAGGGTTTAGGGGGTGCCCTGTTGACTATCAACTAATTGCAGTTTAGCCCATGTACTTCCTCAATTAATTATATTAGCTTCCGGTTAATTTATTAACCATTAATAAATTAACAAACTAACTCATTAATCAAATATAACAATTATTTAGTTTCTAATTAATTTATTAACCATAATAAATTAACAAACTAATTAACATTATATATTTAAGTTAATCGTCTTCTCTTTACAATTCATTGCATGCACCCAAAAAGGATCCAGCCTGATAACAATATGTTTACAAATAATTGTGACTTGGACACTAATTCCAATAGGTTTATGTAATACATACATGGAATTTATGCTTCATAAATTCAACTAATCTGTTAATGTGCATACAATTGTTCTTTTCGCGCAAACCTATGAGCTCAGCAACAATTTGTTGACGTATTTTAGCATGTATTTTCAGGTAATTACGACATGCGCATTCATCAAAAGCATTCCAAGGCTTCCGTTCATTTTGGAGTCGCATCATTTTCAAACTCGGAGATTTATTTGCATCATTCTTAATAATCTAATTATGTATTTAAATCTCTGTAACATGCGAACTATTTACATTTCATGTTGGTTTGTAAAACATTCCTTGTTTTAAAGATATATCAATATATTTTTCTAAAAACGTCCATGTAGTGTTCGTTCGTTATGATTATGGTTACGCTTCCGCACTCGTCACGCCTTGCTGCCAATCTGGGTAGTAGGGTGTGACAATATTTAAGCCCTAACACAATTTAATCCACTTGAATTTGCTTTATATAACAAAAATCTTAACTATTATTAAGACTCTTTTCTTAATTATAGAATATCCTATCAACACTAGCCAATTCCCTCGTACATATATTTTCTATTTATTATCATGTTCCATGGCCTGATCGGCACACAAGACTCAAACTGGGGAAGATAAGACAGATTAAACGTTACAAAACTAAATAAGGACTCATCTAAAAATAAACAAAACTAATAAAAAAGAAATTAAATGCATTAATAAAATAAAAATAAAGAAAGTAAAGAACAAAGAACAAGGAAAGATAGTACCCAGTAATCAGTATGCAGGAGGAGGAGGACCGAAAAAAATGCTAAAGAAATCTCCGTAAGGGCCTTGATCTGTGAAGTTTGGTGGCTGATGTGGAAGTAGGTGAGCAGGGATCTAATCGGGCAAATCCTGCCTGCCATGCGCCGGATAGCGGTAATAAGTATCTATGGTAGGGTCGTAGGACTGGTATTGCACATAGTGTAATCAGAATATGACTGATATTGCGTACCGGCTACGGAGTCCACATGATGTCGGACTCCCTCCCAATTTGCCCAGTTATTGTGCTGGTAGTAGGCATTTTGATATGCCAAGGCTCTCTGCCTGACCTGAATCTGATCTACCCGGTCGTGTAAATGATCGACCCTATCATAGATATTGGTCATCCTCCCATTCATCTCGTCTAATCTCTGGGTCACGTCCTCTCGAAACACACCTTGACCAACCACTAAATCATCTGACCGCCTCATAACGGTCAAAATCAACATCGTCATTACCTCGACTGTGCGAGAAAGACGCTCCTCTGTTCGGCTCTTCGTGCCGAACCTACGCTTCATTAGCAGCCTTCTTCTCTCTCCTCTCATCCTCTGTGTAGCTCTTAATATAGGACTGGTTTATCTCTTTTTCGTAAATCTCAAAACCCTCGTCAACTTCCCTAAAAACCAAGGTAGGGAACATGGCGGCTGTAATGTACGTCGCCGAGATTGCAGATGTAAGGGACTCGGGTGAAAGTGCACCAATCCTGTCGAGAAATTTAGAGATCAACCATCCATGGGGGATGATCCTCCTCTCTCGGGTATCGTACATTGCCCATATATCGTTCATGACTGTCCATGCGAAGGACAGTCTGGGCTTCGCCTTAAGAAGGGCGTACAGAACCATGATATCCCTATGTCTGACCTTAGACAGGTCACTATCACGAGGCAATATGTAATTCACAATGATCATGTGAAGCACCTTACACCTCGGGGTCAATGCGTTTCGGCTATAAGAGAAGGAGGCCTCTGTTTCCAAAAAGGATGGAATAAAAACCTTACTTACTTGCTCCATTCACTCTCCCGAACAGGCCATGTCGGTAAAAGCCAATTGGGATTCGGATCTGTACTCATACGCACGTTGGGTAGATCCTTCGTTGCCTACCCCTGTACTTACATTAAACATTTGGCGAAGGATTCGTGCATCCATCACCACGTCCCTACCATGGACAGTGCCTAAAAGTCTCAAATCATTATTCGAACTCCTCGTCTCCCTCCGTATGGTAGACATCCACTCTACAACATCGGACTCATGAATCACAGGGCTGCCCAAATTAAGCACACTCTCCCACCCTATAAGGCCACCAAGTCTACGGATCGGATCAAGGCGCGACGTTGTTGAACGAGTGCGGAATCCTCGTTACACGCTTAACGTGTAACACCCGCTAATTTTGAGGTAACTAATTTAATTTTAGTCGTTTCATTTAAATATTAATTCGAGCAGATATGGTTTAAATCATTATCATATTCTTGATTTATATATATATATATATATATATATATATATATATATATATATATATATATATATATATATATATATATATATATATATATATATATATAAAAGAAACTATCAATTGTATAAATCAATATTGTGTAAAAATAAAATAAAATAAAATAAATAAATATATGCATGTATTGCATGGGTACATCAAGAGCATAACCATCATCATTATCCAATAATCTGCATAAATTCCTACATACAAGAAAACCCTAATAACATTTTAACACTCAAAAAAAAAACACACACACACACACACATTGAAAATATTGAAGAATTTGGGGTTGGATTTTAAGGGTTGAGCAGCAAGTTTATCATCACAATCATCATCATTCTTGAAACCTTGAGGTAATGCCTATGAACCCAAAGAAATTCAAATTCCCGTACGAAGTTTTGGTTTATGTTAGAATACATAAATATGAGTTTAAATATTGTATACTAGGTTGAAAACGAACAACCAAATGATGTTTATTATCATCACCTTCTTCATTATTGATTTAAAAACTTCAAAAGAATATCAGTGGTGGTATAAATGGGTTTTGATATTCACACCGAAAATAAGTATAAAATTGATAGAAATGTGATTAGAAATCATAATAGCATTTTGATATTTAAATTTCGGCTTAATGGATTTTTAGGTGGGTTTCAACATTTGATATTTGATTTTGTTAAATGAACAAGAAAATAAACCTAGAATTTGGGAAGCAAATCAATAAATAGAAGTAGAAATAGGGGTATGTGTTGGATGGGTTTCGGCCGACGAGATTCAGCGGTGGCGACGGCCACCGGCGGCTGTCCATCTTCGCCTCTTTCCCCTTCTTTTTCCATTTCTTCCTGTTTTAGTCCGCCTAGAGGGAGAGATGAAGGAGTAGTGATTCTGTATGTGAGTGGTGTGAGTGGTGTGGGGTTCAACCGGAGACGGAGGTGAGCGGCGGCTGGCCGGCGGCTCTTCCCTGGCCGGCGGCGGCTTCTTTTTTTTCTGTTCCTTTGTGCTCCAATATCTGTTGAGACCGCAAATGGGTCAGTTGTGATGATTACTGATTTATATCTGGGTTGCATGCTTAGTCTTGAGGATCATACTTTTACTATTGATCTTGTACCTATGATTATTTGGGGGTTTGATGTGATTGTGGGCATGGATTGGCTGGCTGGCAATAATGCACACATTTTTTGCTCGAGGCGCATGGTTCGTATTCCGAGTGAGCAGGGTAGGGATGTTTGTATTTATGGTGAGAGACGGCGGGGTGAATGGGGTTGATATCTATGGTTAGGGCTCGTCGTTATATGACGCGGGGTTGTGAGTCCTTTGTGGCTTATCTCGTTGATGCGAGTGAGGCAAAGAAGACCGCGGCTGATGTTCCGATAGTGCGCGAGTTTGCTGACGTGTTTCCCGAGGAATTGCATGGTTTTCCTCCCGTGAGGGAAGTGGAGTTCCGTATTGATCTTGTACCGGGTGCAGCACCGATTGCTCGTGCGCCGTACCGTTTAGCACCTGCTGAAATGCAGGAGATGATGTTCCAGATTCAGGAGTTGTTGGATAGAGGCTTTATTAGACCAAGCACTTCACCTTGGGGTTCTCCGGTTTTGTTCGTTAAGAAGAAGGATGGTAGTTTTCGCATGTGCATCGACTATCGTGAGCTGAACAAGGTGACTGTGAAGAACAAGTATCCTTTGCCGCGTATAGACGACCTGTTTGATCAGTTGCAGGGTGCCAGTTATTTCTCCAAGATCGATTTGAGATCTGGCTATCATCAATTGAGGGTTCATGGTGATGACATTCCCAAGACTACTTTCATGACCCGTTATGGTCACTTTGAGTTTTTTGTGATACCTTTTGGCTTAACCAATGCTCCGGTAGCATTCATGGATATGATGAATAGAGTTTGTCGCCCGATGCTTGATCGATCTGTCATTGTATTTATCGATGATATTCTGGTTTATTCTAAGTCTGAGGCTGATCATGCCGTACATTTGAGACAGTTGCTAGAATTGCTGAGGAAGGAGAAGCTCTACGCCAAATTTTCCAAGTGTGAATTTTGGTTGCCGAAGGTATATTTATTGATTTATTCTCGAGTCTAATTCTTTTTGTGAATCTAACTTTTCTTGTTGAGTTATCAGGTTCAGTTTCTTGGTCACACAATTAGTGGCGAGGGTGTATCTGTTGACCAGACGAAGATCGAGGCTATTCGAAA
>JAANYP010000568.1:253140-268212 GCA_020465985.1 Centrapalus pauciflorus
AATTCGATTAATAGAAAAAGCTGAAAGTAACCACAATCAGAATTGATTGTTCCAGGGATTTACCCTCTCTCTCAACCGAATGGTTGGAGCCCTCTCAAAGCTACTGCAAGGAGACTAACAGTTTCCTAACAATAATTCTGGACACCTCTCCTGCCCTTTATTTATAGATTTCCCAAACTAACTAACTATTACTAACTTCCCTATTTTACCCCGATCTAGAATATTCTTAGTAGAATCCCATCAATTTCCAAGTAGGTGGAGTAACACAAATTAGTTTTTGAGATTTGATTTGTTTTGTTTTGTAATTCAAATTCAAGTCAAGGTGGAGATTTGTAAGGATAATGACTTGAAGTAGTTGAATGTTTTTTGTTTTTTTCTGGTTTGGTTGTTAGCTGTTAGACAACTATAGAATTAGTATAAATAGGACATATGGGTTAATGAGAACAACTCAAATTGTAGTCATTCAACCCAAATTTGTTAGAGTGAAATAGAAATATTTTCTTGGTTCACATTCTGGGGTTTTCTGATTTTCTGAATTTCTGAGTTCTTGAAATTGTTCATAGCTTGTTTTTGAAATTCCTAACAGACTTCAATTGGAAAGAATGACAAAACAGTAGCGATGGCCAAATTCAAATGCGATGATCGCCAATTCACCTCCAAATCTTAAATCAATTTGTAAAAATTGACTGCACAACACTAATCGCCAATTTCAATTCAATTGACGCCTTCAATCGAACACCAAAAATCGATTGCAAAATAACCAATTGAAAACCTCGATCACCAAAATCAATTCCAAGATTCAATATCAAATGACTGATCGACAGAAAAAAGTGTCAATTTCAATTTGACCAAGAGCGATCACTACTTTCAATTGAACGCCAACTCCAATTGAACGATTGCAGAAACCAATTTCAAGAACGGACGCTAATTTCAACTAGTCCCCAAAATCAATTTCAAATTCCAATTGGCCAGAAACGATTTCTAATTGCTATCACTAGATTCAATTTCGAATGGCAGAAAAAACAAACGTTGATCACAACCTGAAGTTAGTAAAAAAGAAACTAAATTACAAAATCAGAAACCCACAAATGTGAATCAAGAAATTACAAAATCAAATTCACCATCAAAATTGGGTCACATGACTACAATTTGAGTTATTGTCCTCATTAACCCATATAAATAAGGAGGCTGACTTTCATTTCTTAATTTTCAGTTCAATCAATAAAGACTTTCAGCCTATTGTTTTCTAATTCTCTCTCTCAAGATTCTCTGTCTGCTTTCTTCTAATTCTCAACAAATAGGAGTCTAGATAGGGATCGGTTAGTATTCTCACAATTTCTCTCTGAACGCTTTTCCAAGTCAATAAATAATAAATGTGGGTAAAAGTTCCTGATTAATAACTCCGTTCTTGTTGTTTTCTTTCTGCGATTTTACAACAAAAACATTGCTCAAAAGATAACTAAAATAGACTTCATTATTATTCTAAATGGTTTAAATAGAAGACTATTCCCCAAGCATAACAATAAGGAAGCTAAATACAAGCGGACTCCAGTCTGTTAAAGTTTCCCACAACATAGATAACTTTTCTACGTACACGAGAAGAGAATACCTGGCCGAGGATAGAATTGAGAAATATGGACTTGCGAAAACTTATATTCCTTGATTAACTCAACTGTTTGAGCAAAATCTTCATCTGTTTCACCTGAAGACCAATCAAAATTTCATCATCCAAAATGGAATCATTGTTATAAAGATGCATTAGACAACAATCATACACACTATATTACATAAAAACATTTTTTCAATTAAATATAACCGCCAACTATAGCCTCTTTGAATGATCAAAGTTAACGAACCAAAACCTAAAGAGATCATTGTTTTTTTACTAATGTACCTTTAAAAAAGGCCCAATTTACCATTACAACCAAAACCCAGCCTTTTATTACTTTAAACAAAAGAAAAAACTTGGTATTTCCATTTGAGTGGTTAGTGCATATTTGTGTGTAAGAGAATAATATTTTCATGGACTCATTACCAAAATGGCCATTCTAACAAATTTCACAAACCCCAAATTTCTATAGCTTGGCAAAACACAGCCTTTGTTTTTAGATTTTTACAACTAATTTCAAATAAAACAGATCCAAGTAAATGAATAGGTCCATATTTTGGTAAATAAATGTAGTGTTAAACGAAGAAGGAGCTCTCATCATTTGGGGTATCATATAGCTACTTACATTGCATCCCTCCAATAAACAAAATAAAACCACTATCACCTAATTCAACGTGTAATTGGTTTGTTACTATTTTGTGGTCCCATGGGTAGTTACCTCAATATTTCACACAGAAAATTATATGTTGTGTCATACCTAAGTTAAAGTTCATTAAATCTTAACAAGCTAGGTCATAATTATAAAAAATGAAAAGAAATGCAAAAAAAGTAAAAAAAAATTTGTCATTTTCTCTTTTAAAGTAACCAACACTTCTCCGTAGAAAAAGGCTTAGTTGCATGAAAAGGTAACATACTTTAGGCTGATTTTCATATCTGGTAACAAACTACAAGTAACGTACCTTTTGGTCATTAGTGACACTTCCACAGACCCATTTTAGTCAATTTACCACTAAAGTTGGTTAAAAGTATTCTTCCCTTTTTTGGACGAAAACAGAGTTCGTTGGCTGAAATAAAGATCAACCTAAATGACGTCATCTTTTTCTGCAATTTCCCCCTAGATCATCGATCACGGTTGGAAAAGGTATATTTCTGCTTTTACTTCATATTTACCACTTAATTACAATTAAAATTTTGTAGTTCTTTTTCTTGGGTGATAAGGGATATCCATCAGAGCCAACTTTATTGGTAGGAAGAAACAAGTTCTCCTTTTCAGGTGAAGTTGGTAACCTTTTAATGCAATTTGCACTAAAATATATATATAACATAATTACATCATGAAAGAGGATCCAATTGTGATTATATCCCCCATAATTAGTATCGATTCCTGAACACATCCAAATAAGTGAACCATTATTTATAATGTAAATTCAACATAGTAAAGGAATATGTTTGCCAACCAGGAAATCCGCAAATAATATCAGTTGCAATCTGCATTCCAGGAACAAGTTCAGTTAGTGTATCGACAACCTTCCGGAACTCGCGTACTGTATATTCTCGATTCATCGCCTGTCATCAAACAACAAGAAACATACTAATCACATGTTCGTAACTTGCGATGTCACCCAGTTGAAGTCAACATCCATAATATATTTCTGGGCAAATTTTAAGCCCCTAAACTAAGCTTTACAACACTTAAATCCCTAAACTATATAAATATGGGTGATCATGAAACTTCATATAACGAATGACTCTAGTCCCTGAACTTTATAAAAATGAATGATTATCTCCCTAAACGATTATGTTCCTGTATAGATTTTTAGTTTTTATCATCACTTTCAGCGACAGTGTGACATGTCTATACTCTATAGCATTCATTTTACGATCTTAGTGCTACTTTAGTTATCATATGACCAAATTGAGACAAGTTTTTTAAGCATGACGACTTAAATAAGACAACAATGATCCGTGTGAGATTAACCAAAAAATTTGTTACTATATAATAACATAAAACACATATGATAAACGTAATCACTCATTTTTATAACTTTTAGAAGTTAATCATTTATCCAGAACCATAGCCTATAAATAAGGGGGCACTCCATTTGTATTCATTCAGTTTCATTAATATCATTTTAGCCTAGAATTTCCTATATTTCTCCCTTAGATTTTTTCTCAAATTTATCTCCTAAATTCTTAACAAACTAGTATCAGAGCTAGGTTTGTGCTTCATTTCTGAAATTTCTGGTATCTCCTCTAAATCAGCTTCTGAATTTGATCTTGACCTAAAAGTCGACCAAGAAAATCCTTCTTGAATCTGCAATTGATTTTCTCTTTTTGAATTTTTGGAATCGCTACTGCTGATTGCAATCTTGGCAATCGGATTGCCAGTCTTGAAGCTGATTCAAGGTGAAAACTCTAGAATCAAGCAATCGGTGTTGTTAATTGAAGTTTCCAGCCGTTAATTTCAGAAATCGACTTGACGAAAGGGTGTTCAATTTAAGCATCACTGTTCGATATGAAAATTAGCGACCAATACAGTGGAATTGGTTTCAAAACATTTACGTTCTGGAATCGATTTTGATCCTCTGTTCAATTTTTCCTTTGCGGTCAGCCTTGGTGGTCAATTCTGATTGGTGATCGTGCCTTAAATCAACATCATTCTCTCCCTCATGCACCGTCTTTTGTGTTTTTGGTCAAAGGGAGGAGTGTTAGCAAAGGAAGGAGGAAAGTAATTGATTTTAGCATTCTGGATTATTTTTTTAATTCAGCCATCGAGATTGCACAATCATTTCTGGATATCAATTGATTTTGGTGATCTAATTGAAATTGGCGTTCAGTTTTGGCAATTGATTTCTTGCTATCGGTTCTGATTTTGGCGATCAAGTTGGTGATTGATCTCATCTCTACAATTGAGTCTCGCAATCGATTTCAGAAATTGACTCTGTACGTGGAATGAATTTTGCCGATTGAGTTTTGTAGCAAATGGAATTGCCAATCTATTTGGGTGATAGAACTTTGAGCTATCAATTGGGTTACTGGGTTCTCCAATTCTTGAAATCAGACTTCCAGTCCAAAGCTTCAATTTCTTAAAATCTTCTTTTCTTGCCACGGTTCTTTAAAGATTTCAAGAAAATGCCTTCACAGATAATTAAGATCGACAAATTTACCGGAAAGAACAACTTTAGCCTACGGAGAATTAAGATGAGAGCCCTTCTAAAACAGCATGGAATTTGGACTCATTTAACTAGTTAGAGGCTTTAAAACATGGCACAATCAGACTTCGGACAACAAGATAAAAAGGCTCATTCGATCATCTTGTTATTGTTGACTGACGAAGTGTTCTACGAGGTTGTTGAAGAAGCAACATCATCTCTGTGATTAAAAACTTGAAAGTCTCTACATGACAAAGTCTTTGACGAACAAGTTGTTAAAGCAACGGCTATTTTCGCTTCGAATAAAGGAGCATCATGACGAGTTGAACTCCATTCTTATGGATTTGAAGAATGTGGATGTCAAGATTGAAGATGATAAAGCGCCCTCATACTGTTGGTTTCATTGCCACCATCGTACGATAACTTTGTCAATTCCCGTAGTTGGAAGAGACACCATTACGTTGGAAGAAGTGAGATCAAGTTTACATTCAAGAGCGCTGCGTCATAAAGCTTCTGGAAATGCAACCGAAACCAATCAGTTGGCTTGTTGGTGGTGAATGGGGATAGAAACTGAGCGAGAGATAAAGATAGAGGCCAAGAGAAAGGAAACGGAAAGTGGGAACAAATTGGTCGATCAAGATCTAAGGGCAGAGGATAGAAAGCTAACCCGAAAAATGTTTGTCACATGTGTGGTGTAACCGAACATTGGAAAGATGATTGTCTGAAGCGTAACTGTTGTAAAATCGCAGAAAGAAAAGAACAACAGAGTTATTAATTCAGGAACTTTTACCCACATTTATTATTGACTTGGAAAAATTTTTAGAGAGAATGACGATGAGGATACTAACTGATCCCTATCTATACTCATATTTATACACTTGGGAAAAATAATAATCAAAGCAGGGGTTGACTCCAACCTGACAGCAACCTAACTGACTTCTAACCCCCTTTTATTCAAAGTCACTATCACAAATCTCCACCTTGACTTTGAATATCTGTGTCTTCTCATACTTCCAATTATTGACATTTAGCAAGTCAAAACAATGTCGAAACTTTCTCTCCGGAACCGCCTTAGTAAACGCATCAGCCTGGTTGTCTTCGGTTCCAATCTTCTTCACTTTAACCCTCTTTTGAGTACGTATAATTGTATAAAATGGTATCTCACAATACATGTTTGGTTCGGTCATTATATACTTGATCCTTGGCCAAACATATAGCACACATCTTATCACCAAATTACAACCACTTGATGTTGTATGCCAAGATCACCAAACAGCCGCTTTAACCAAATTCCTTCTTTTGCCAATTCCGTTAAAGCCATATACTCGGCTTCAATAGTAGATAAAGCAACTAAGGGCTGAAGTGTTGCTTTCCAACTAACAACCGAGTCCCCAATAGTGAAAACATACTCGGTTAGCGATTGTCGACCATATAAATCCGCGGCATAGTCGGGATCCGAAAAACTGGCAACCAAACACTCCCGATTACCAACGTAAATCAGCCCCGCATCAAACGTTCCTTTCAAGTACCAAAAAATGCGTTTTACAGCAACCGGATTTGCCATATACCAAGACACCATACTCACCGAATATGTTATGTCCGGTCTCGTACATACCATGGGGTACATTAAACTTCCAACCGCACTAGCATACGGTATTCGAGACAAACTCCACCTCTTCGTTGGTTTGGGGTGCAAATTCAGTAGACGACTGAATACTTGCCGACGAGGGAGTATTCACGGGTTTCCATGAACTCATTCCAAATTGTGATATCATCTTCTCAATATAACTTTTCTTGCAATCTGTCTAGAACTATTTCTATGCCCAAAATCTTCCGAGCCATCCCGAAATCAGTAGATACAAGTACAAACTAGCTGCACTTTTTCGAGAGAACCCGTTTTTTAACATAAACTCATAAAATTTCTTATACCATTGCCTCGGTGATTGCTTCAAACCATGGAGCTTACAAACACACATTTCTTTGCCTCGAACAAAGAAACCCTCCGATTTGCACATGTAAATTTCTTCCTCGAGATCACCGTGAAGAAAGGTTGTTTTCACGTCTAATTTCTCTAATTCCAAATCAAAGTGTGCTACTAAAGAAAGTAACACCCCAATAGACTTGTGTCGAACTAAAAGCAAGAAAATCTCGTTATAATCGACTCCCTCCTTTTGGCTATAACCCTTAGCCACGAGTCATGTCTTGAACCTTGTTTCTTCAACATACGGTAACCTGAGTTTTTTGAACAACCATTTACAGCCCATAAATCTTCTACCTTCACGTAAATTCACAAGTTCCCAAGTCTCTTCTTCCACACGGTTGTCCATTTCTCACTTTCTTTCAAAACTATTGCTTCTCCATAAGTAGCCGGTTCAAGAGCCTCCATCTCTTCTGCTACTTGCAATGCATAACCAACTAGATCCGCAAAACCGTACCGATTTGGAGGAGTTTTCTGTCTCCGTGGCCGCCACGAACCGAAATTGCTCTGTTTCTGTCACATTTTGTTGTTGTAATCTTGCCAAGAGTCCAGGCCGGTCTCGGAAGGTGTTTCGTCACTTGTTTCACCAAATTCAGCCTCATGCCGAACACTGGAATCATCCACCACATACTCCACCTTCTCCGGAGTATTTTCAGCCTTTTCCTCATCAAACGTGACATCTCGGCCCATTATTACTCGTTTTTCGGACAGTGACCATATTCGGTACCCTTTAACACCGACATCGTAACCCATAATGGACCCGTTCTTTGCCCTCGACTCTAACTTTCCTTCCTTGATGTGGTAATAGGCGGGACAGCCAAAAACTCTCAAAGATGAGAAATCGGCAGCCCTATCGAATATAACTTAAAACGGTGTCTTGCAATCAATGGCGGTGGCGGATGTTCGGTTCACTAGAAAACAAGTTGTATTGACCGCTTCGACCCAATACTTATCTCTAACCCGGAATACAGAGTAAACATCGTGCTCTTTTCAAAATGGTCCGATTCATCCTTTCCGCCACCCCGTTTTGTTAAGGGGTGTGTCGAACCTTGTAGTGCCGACCAATTCCTTCTTTCTGACAGAAATTATCGGATTCCTTGCAACTATGGCATACATCTTTCGAGTTCGGTCATCTCAACTTTGATCAGCTTCTTTCTTTCCACTTCCCCTTGCCTTTACTTCATCTATCTCGATCTCTATCACGACTACTAGAAAACGACAATCCAACGGCTTGTGTATCGTGACCGTTTCTGGATGCTTTATGACGAAGTTCTCTTGAATGTAGACTCGAGCGTACAGCCTACAAAGTCATAGTATCTCTACCCACCATAAACGAGTTAACGAAATTCTGAAAAGATGGTGGTAGTGACACAAGAAGAATGAGAGCCACATCCTCGGAGTCAATCTTCACTTTGACATTCTTCAAATCCATCAAGATCGAGTTTGTTAGGAATTTCAGAAATAAAAATGGCAGAATTGAAACCAAGAACTCAACAAAATCAGAAAACCCACAAATGTGAATCAAGAAAGAACAAAATCAAATTCACTATCAAAATTGGGTTAAATGACTACAATTTGAGTTATTGTCCTCATTAACCCATAGGACTTATTTAGACTAAAAACTTCAACACTAACTCTAATCTAACTATCAGGGAATTACACTATTACACTAAACCCCTGAACTGTTAGGAAATTGCTCGTCACACACACAACACACATGAAAAGTAAAACGAGAAACACAACGATATTACGTGGTTCGGTCGATGCTCTGACCTACGTCCACGGGGGCAACTAGGGTTTTCTTATTATTAGGTGATAAAGAATAATTACAAAGTACAGGAGATTATATAGAACATAATTAGGCAACGTTTCCTAATTAACTATATGGTAGCTTCCTAAGATAACTAGGGCCGGCTGCCCTTTTCTTTTATCGAAGCCTACATCTCAACAATCTCCCACTTGGAGGCTTGGAAACTCAAAAATCTGCGCTTCATTGTACTTCTTGTGAAAAAATTCACCGAACTTTAAACCCCCCTAGTTGCCAGTTGCCACCTGCCTTCTCATCACTATTCCTGAAGGCCAGCTGAAGTTGCACAACTTCAGCTTATCCAGCGTTACAGAATTCAGATTTCGTAAACATATCTGTTCGATTCTTCGTACCAAGGATCTTCTTCACTGAAAGCGTCCCATCGCTTACCAAATCCCTAATGAAGTGATACTTCATTATGCTATGAAATACTGGATTCTTTGCAAGATGAACTGCACTCTGGTTATCGCAATCGAGGACATAATCCTTTTGAATTATACCCAACTCTGAGAGAAAGTTCTTTAACGAAATCAGCTCCTTTTCAGCTTCTGCTATGGCCATGTAATCTACTTCAGTGGTTGAAAGAGCAACACTCTTTTGCAATCCGGACATCCAACTGATAGCTCTACCTCCAACAGTAAACACATAACCCGTGGTGCTTTTCCCGGTATCCACACAACCTCCTAAATCACCTTCTAAGATTACTTTCTTTCTGTTGAAACATAAAGCAAACTTAGAGGTGCCTTTCAAATAGCATAGCAGCCACTTAACCCCTTCCCAGTGCTCCTTCCCGGGATTCGACATAAACCTGCTGACCACTCCCACTGCATGAGCAATATCAGGTCTCGTGCAAACCATTGCATACATCAGACTACGAACTACCAACTGCTGAGGCGTAAAGAACCTTGGCCATTTCTGCTTTGTCTTTGTCAGTCGGAGATTGCTTGTTTGAGAGTTTCATGTGACTAACTAGAGGCGTGTTTCTGGACTTTGCATCTGACATACTCAATTTTTCTAGGATTTTCCCAACATACTTCTCCTGCAAGAGCTTCAAAATACCAGCAGCTCTTTCTCGAATTATGTCATTCCCAGAAGGCAGCTCCCAAATCCTTCATTTCGAATTTTTTAGATGACTGTCTCTTCCGTCTTCTGATTTCTTCCATGTCAGACCCGGCTACCAACATATCATCAACATATAGCAAAAGAATGATATATGAAGACTTAAACTTCTTCAGATAGCAGCAATGATCCGTATCACATCTTTTGTGTCGTTATTCACCATGAATTCATCAAACTTTAAGTACCACTGCCTTGGAGCTTGCTTCAGGCCATAAAGATCTCCGGCAGTCTGCAAACAAAATTTTCTTTGTCAGTCATTTCTTTTCTAGTTATGCCATGTAGATTTCTTCATTCAGGCTTCCGTGCAAGAAAGCAGGCTTAACATCAAGTTGCTCCAAGTGTAGATCTTCTGCAGCTACAATACTAAGGACTGTTCTGATTGTGGTTATCTTCACAACCGGTGAAAAGATCTCATTGTAATCTACTCCCTCTTTCTATTGGAATCCCTTAACCACCAATCTAGCCTTGTACCTCTTGCTACCATCAACTTCATCTTTGACCCTGAAAACCCATTTGTTTTCCAATGCTTTCTTACCTGCCGGTAGTTTAACCAAAGACCAAGTCTTGTTCTTTTCGAGAGACCTCATCTCTTCTTCCATAGCTTTCTTCCACTGAGTAGAGTCTTTCATATTTGTAGCTTCTGAATGACATTGAGGCTCACCGTTGTCGGTCAATAGCAGATAGTTCACTGAAGGAGAAAATCTTTGTGGTCGCTTTGTAACTCTGGTAGATCTTCTTACCCAGTTTTCAGTGTCAGTAGCTTCACTTTCTGTGCTCCCACTATTCTCAATATTCTCATTGTTTTCAGATCCTTTCTGAGCTCCCACTGCCTTGAGAGATCACTTCTGATTGAGAATTGCTAACAGGCTGGCAATGTCTTTCATCATATCCTTGTTTGAGGCATCTGCAAGTTCATCTTTGTAAAGCGCCTTTTCATTGAATGTTACGTCCCTGCTTTTGATAACCCTTTTACTATGATTATCCCAGAAGCGCTAGCCCATATCATCCAAACCGTAACCAATAAATGTACACTTCCCTGCCTTTGCCTCAAGCTTGTCTTTATCTGCATCCTTGATCTTGACATAAGAAACACAACCGAATACTTTCAAGTGTTTAAGAGATACCTCTCGGCCTTGCCATTCTTCTTCAGGAATCTTGAAACCAAGGGGGACTGAGGGTCCACGATTAATGAGATAAGTTGCGGTGTTAACTGAATCAGCCCAGAACATTTTTGGTAAGCCTGCATGTAATCTCATGCTCTTTGCCCTTTCATTGAGAGTTCTGTTCATTCAATCCGCAACCCTATTCTGCTGAGGTGTTTCAGGATCCGTTTTCAACATTCTGATTCCATGCTCGGCACAATAATTGATGAACTCTTTGCTACTGTACTCACCCCCATTATCTGACTTCAAGCATTTAACCTTCAGATTCCTTTCGTTTTCAACTGCAGCCTTCCACTTCTTAAAGGTGCTGAAAACCTTAGATTTGCATTTGAGAAAGTAAACCCACACCTTTCTCGTGGAATCATCGATGAAAGTAACATAATACCGAGAGCCTCCTACCGAAGAAACTGAAGTAGGACCGTAGACATCAGAATGAATCAGCTCCAACTTTCTGGCCTTGGGTGATTGATCCATCTTTGCAAAGGAAACTTTCTTTTGCTTACCAAGGACACATGGTTCACAAAAGTCAGTAATAACACCTTTCAGGTTTGGAATTTTACCTTTTGATGTTAACATCTTCATTCCCTTCTCACTCATATGCCCAAGTCGTTGGTGCCATAAAGTAGACGCCTCTGATTCTTCAACTGCTGCTTTTGCTTCACCTTTAGAAATCTAAGCCATGTAAAGCGTTCCTTGTTTATTTCCACGAGCGACAACAAGGTTCCCTTTTGTTACTTTCCACTGGTGGTCACCAAAACTCACATGATGACCTTCATCATCTAGTTGTCCCACAGATATCAACATCCTCTTTAAACCCGGAATATACTTAACATTCTTTGAAGTCCAATTCTTTCCCAAATGAGTCTTTAGAATCACGTCCCCAACACCCGTGATGTCAAGTGTCTTATTGTCAGCTAACCGTACCTTGCCATCGTAGTGCCGAAAATTTTGCATTACTTCTTTGCAATGGCTAGCGTGAAACGAAGCACCCGAATCCATAACCCAAGATTCAATCAGACACTCCACGCAACAAATCAGTGCATCATCAAACTCGGCTGCAACATTTACCTCCTTTTTGCCTTTGTGTGTCACCGGTTTAGTACACTGACTCTTAAAGTGACCCACCTCTTTTCTAGGTCTGGACTTCTTCTTTTGGACTTTGATCGACCTCTGTTGTTACCCCCCCCCCCCCCCCCCCCCCCCCGTGTTGTTTTCTGCCCCTTTCAATAGTACTCAACAAGCTGCTTGAACCTTCCCCATTATTTCTTCTGCGGATATCTTCACCCAAGATTAAATCTTGAATGCCTTCGAAAGTAAGCTTAGTATTTCCCGAAGAACTACTAACAGTTGTGACCGGTCTCCAGTAGAGAAGACAATAACAGCAACGCCTGAATCTCATCATCGAATTTAATGTCAACTGATACAAGCCTTAAGAGTATCAGATTAAACTCATTCAAATGATTGGTCACTGACATTCCTTCCTTCATCTTCGTGTTTACCAATTGTCAATTGTCTGATCAAGAACACTTTGTTAGCAGCGGACGGTTTCTCATGTTGGACAGTGCTTTAATCAACCCAAACGTCGTCTTTTCATTGACGATGTTGTACGCAACATTCCTTGCCAATGATAGCCTGGCGACACCAAGGGCTTGACGATCCCACAAATCCCAGTCAGCAAGTGCCATAGCCTTCGGTTTAATACCACTCAACGGTTCATGCAACTTCTTCTGGTAAAGGTAATCCTCGATTTGCATTTTCCAGAAACCAAAATCATGCCCCTCAAATTTATCGATCTTAACTTTTCCATCCTCAGCCATCGTTTAAAACAAATCTATTTAATTAATCGAACAAGATTGAAAAGTAGTGTTCAAACACAGCAATGGCTCGCATCCTGAACTTGACGACTGTTCTATTGAACACTACCGTTTGCAATCAATCTTAAACAAATAGAAAAAACAAAGTTTGAAACGAGTGCACCTGATTTTTTGTCGAACGAATCTGGACAACGAATTTTGACCGAAAAGATTTCCCCCAAAAAACCAACTCCAAAAAACTAGCAAGAACCAAACTCCAAAACTAGCAAGAACCAACCCTAATTGCTAGGGTTTTGACGCAACAGCAGCAAACAACCCTAAATTTAGGGTTTCTGCACCAAAAAAAACTTCAGGCTGCCAGGGTTTCTGCTGGCAGCAGCGGCGCGAACAGCGGCGGCGGCTAGGGTTTCTGAGCAAAGGGTTCTGGCCAAAAGGGTTTCTGGCGGCTAGGGTTTCAGAAACGGCTAGGGTTTCTGGGCGGTGGGCGTCGACCGGCGGTCAGGCGACGACGGTGGTGGCTTGGGCTGGTGGTGTGACAAACGACAAACGTGTCTCTGATACCAGTTGTTAGGAAATTGTTCGTCACAATTTGAGTTATTGTCCTCATTAACTCATAGGACTTATTTACACTAAAAACTTCAACACTAACTCTAATCTAACTATAAGGGAATTACACTAAACCCCTGAACTGTTAGGAAATTGCTCGTCACACACACAACACACACGTAAAGAAAAACGAGAAACACAACAATATTATGTGGTTGCTCTGACCTACGTCCACGGGGGTAACTAGAGTTTTCTTATTATGAGGTGATAAAGGATAATTACAAAGTACGGGAGATTATATAGAACATAATTAGGCAACGTTTCCTAATTAACTATATGGTAGCTTCCTAAGATAACTAGGGCCGGCTGCCCTTTTCTTTTATCGAAGCCTACATCTCAACATGAACTATTACAACTAATTCAAGTCACTAACCTCACAAATCTCCACCTTTACTTGAATTTCAAAAACAAAACAAACAAATTCCCAAAAACAAATATGTGTTACTCCACCGGTCCACCTACTTGGAAACACACTATCAAATTCAAATTCAAATCCAAAATCTTCAATCTGAAAACAACAAAGACCCAAAAACACATATGCGACCCAAATAACCAATGTGCACCAAAAACAATAGTCCGGAGAACAAAAAAAAACCATACCCAAAATCAACCGGTTACCGAAAGTCGCAACAAAGACAATAACTCATATCAAAACGACAACAAAATATCCAAACGGCCCGAAACAACACAAAATCGATGACCCAAAAACAACGCCGGAACCCCTATCAACCGATCAACAAAATCCGGACCTAAAATCACAACGATCATCGCAACTACACCCCAATGTGTAATTTCTCCCAAATACCCCAAAACTAACAGGTAACCAAAAACGAATGAGAAACTACACCAAAACTTTTTACCGGACCAACCAAGATTCAAACACGAAGCCAACAATACTAAGTTTTCAAAACGGCAAACAAACGATCGACAACCGAAATCCCAAATCATGGTTTGAACAAACCGGAACGCCATAACCCAAACTTCGATCACTAAACTAACCGATACACTTCCCCGACATGACGAAACAATCCAAAAACCAACCGTCATAAAACAAATCAAAAATTCAAACGGAACTTGCATCGCCATCTAAATGCCTTAAAAATCGAACAACTCGAAATTCAATCAACACCAAACGAAAATCAAAACCGACTTCTTGAATCAATCTGAATCCCACAAAAAATGCAGCTCCAATTCCGATACTAAACCGAACGTACGAAATGAGTCGACACCTAAATTCTTGAATCATCATTCAAGAAAAACCACAAACGACCATTCCGTCTTCAAAACGAATCAAGAAAAACAAAAACCCGAGATAATTACAAATCACCGAAATCCAAACTTGATTCAAGACTAAACCCAAACATCCAAATCAATTTCTTACCACTTGCGAATTCATATTTCAAAACAGTAGCAACGTTCAAGAATTCATTTTCTTGAAACCCAAAATTCAAACGAACCACAAAAACAGAAAACCAGAAAGAATCCAACACAACTGAAAAAGGAGACGAACGAATGTTGGCAGCTGGAAGACCCTCTCCACCTTGAACCGAACACCAAGATAATTTCAGAATCTTGGACTTCCAGAATACACAGCGATTCCAAATTTCCAGAATTCAAGATTCACAAAACTAGCGATTCCATATTTCCAGAATTCAAGATTCACAAAACGATTGTCAAGATTGCAATTGAGAGTAGACATAGAAGAAGAAATTCAGAACCTCAAATGCGCCAAACTGATTTCCAAATCTTAAAGCGATTACCAGAAATTCATGACATAACTCGTGATCGCTCAAAAACAGATTCAAATGCGACCACCAAACCCAA
>JAANYP010000569.1:0-79881 GCA_020465985.1 Centrapalus pauciflorus
GCTCTTATGGAACAGAACAATGAACTACAATCCAAACGAATGGCTGAGCAGGCTCAGTCATTTGCAGATCAGTTAAGGGCCAGAGATGAGGCCGAAGCGAAACGTAAGGCCGATAAACGAAAGAACAAAGAGCAACAACAAGACGACCAAGAGGAAAGACAAGACACTGGATCTTCTAACCGATCAAGGGGTTGCAGATTTAAGGACTTCAAAAGTAACGGGGCTGTTACTTTTGATGGAACTGGAGATGCTGTAACTGCATTGGAGTGGATCACCACCACAGAGAGAACTTTCAGGATCAGCGACTGTGCTGATAAGGACATGGTCCGCTTTGCAACTGCGATGTTTGCAAGGGACGCAGTAATGTGGTGGGATGCTATGACACATGTGTTGACGATGGAGGTAGTGTCACACATGTCATGGAGTGAATTCAAGGAAGTATTCTCTCAGCAATACTGTCCTACTGATGAGAAGCGCCGACTAGAGGCGAAATTCCTGAAGCTAACTCAAGGAACGAAAACGGTTACACAATATGCCGTTGAGTTCACTCGACTAAGTTTGTTTGCACCACATCAAGTCGATACAGAAGAGAGAAAGATAGCCCGGTTTGAGGCCGGATTGGATTATGAGATACGCCGAACCATGAGTGGGGTTCGGTATACAACTTTTGCCGGTTTACTGGAGGCTGCTCGGAATGTGGAGCAGATCGTTCTATTATCAGGGTATGTCATAGGGTCAGCTGCTGCAACACCGACTCAACCGTCGCCGCCAAAAAGGCAGCGGGAGTCTGGATCCTCCCGATTCTCTCCTCAATCCCATCAACAATCTTCATCACCCAAGAAGGGAAGGGCCTTCTCGGCCAGTTCTGAAATGAGAGACTGCAGACGATGCAGAAAAGCGCACTATGGGGAGTGCAAGACTCAAGATATGTACTGTTTCTGCTGTGGGCAGAAAGGCCATCACTGGGAGCATTGTCCTCGAAAAGATGATGCGTGCTACAACTGCCACAGACTTGGCCATTTCTCAAGGGACTGCCCGAAACCCCCACGAGATCAGAATGCTCCACAATCAACAGCAAGATCTTCTGTAGCTTCCACGGCTCGCAGGGATCAATCTCAAAGGGCTCCAACAAGGGCATTCCAAATCACAGCTGAAGAAGCAAAGGATGACCCGGAGGTGGTCACTGGTACGTTCTATGTTAATTCCATTCCTGCACGTATACTGTTTGATTCTGGAGCCAACCGTTCGTTTGTCTCCACTTCATTTGCTCGTCAATTCAATATGCCTACTTCCAAACTACAATTTGTACTTGACATAGAGACTGCTATCAACATGTTAGTTAAGGCAGACAAAGTATATAGGAACTGTACATTACTTGTAGAAGATGTAGTGTTCAACATAGATCTAATTCCCATGGAGTTCGGGGAATTTGATGTTATAGTAGGTATGGACTGGTTGGTTCATAACGAGGCCCAAATTGTTTGTAAGAAAAGAATGATTAAGATCACCACTCCTGAGGGCCGAGACATATGCATATATGGTGATAGACACAAAGGCGACTTGTGCCTTATTTCAATTGCAAAAGCCCGAAAGCATGTTGCCAAGGGTTGTTCAGCTTACTTAGCCTACGCTGTCAATGCAAAGGCTGAAGTTCAATCTCTTTCTACTGTTCCAGTTGTTTCTGAGTTTCTAGATGTCTTTCCAGAAGATATCTCGGGATTGCCACCTGATCGTCAAGTGGAATTCCGCATTGATCTCATTCCCGGAGCTGCTCCAATAGCAAGGGCTCCGTACCGTTTAGCTCCTGCAGAAATGCAGGAAATGATGAAACAATTACAGGAGTTGCTCGATAAGGGTTTCATATGCCCAAGTTCTTCTCCATGGGGCGCTCCTGTGTTGTTTGTTAAAAGAAAGATGGCACATTACGTATGTGCATCGATTACCGTGAACTCAATAAAGTCACAATCAAAAACAAGTATCCGTTGCCCCGGATTGATGATCTCTTCGACCAGTTACAAGACGCAAGCTACTTCTCGAAGATTGATCTTCGTTCGGGTTATCATCAGCTCAAAGTGCACCCAGACGACATTCCAAAGACGGCTTTCAGAACTCGTTACGGACACTACGAGTTTCTGGTAATGCCATTCGGTCTCACAAATGCGCCGGCTGCTTTCATGGATCTCATGAACAGAGTCTGCCGGCCAATGCTCGACAAATCGGTCATCGTGTTTATCGATGACATTCTCATCCATTCCAAGACTGAAGAGGATCATGCAGCACATCTGCGAGAATTATTAGAGTTGCTACGCAAAGAGCGACTTTATGCCAAATTCTCGAAGTGTGAATTCTGGTTGAGGCAGGTACGTCTCAACATTCGAAACAATTTCATGATCCTTATACTCAATCATAAACTCTTTGTTAACTTGTACTTACTCAATATTCAATTCAGATCCAATTCTTGGGGCACGTGATATCTGGTGCTGGGATTGCTGTTGATCCTGCAAAGATCGAGGCTATCCAGAACTAGGAATCACCTCGCAACGCCTCCGAGATTCACAGTTTTCTGGGATTGGCTGGTTACTACCGCCGATTCATCAAGGACTTCTCCAAAATCGCCGTTCCGCTTACAAAGCTTACTCGCAAGAACGCAACCTTCTTTTGGAAAGAAGAACAACAAGTGGTTTTTGACAGATTGAAGAGACTGCTAAGTGAAGCACCAATTTTAGCCCTGCCTGAAGGGAACGAGGACTTCGTAGTCTACACAGATGCATCAGGCACAGGTTTGGGTGCTGTTCTGATGCAAAGAAGAAATGTCATAGCATACGCTTCTAGACAACTCAAACCACATGAGAAAGATTACTCTACTCATGATCTAGAGCTGACTGCTGTGACTTTCGCTCTCAAATTATGGAGGCACTACTTGTACGGAACCAAGTGTCAGCTCTACACCGACCACAAAAGTTTAAAGTATATATTCAGTCAGAAGGACTTGAATATGAGGCAAAGAAGGTCAATGGAGCTGATCAAAGACTATGACTGCGAAATTCTATATCACCCGGGGAAAGCCAACGTAGTGGCTGATGCCCTAAGTAGGAAAGCCTATTGCAAGGCGTATTGCTATGCCTTGACTTCCACAATACTGACGTCCACTATCATAGACGATGTAAGGGCTGCTCAGTTGCATGCTCTAAAGGAGGAGAATGTAAAGATGAAGATGTCAGAATTCAAATACCTTTAATGCATGATGATGGAACTGGACTCAAAGGTGTGTATGGTAGAGTTTGGGTTCCTAAGTTCGGGAACATGCGAGATGTAATTCTTGAAGAAGCTCATCAATCCAAGTTCTCAATTCATCCTGGTAGCACAAAGATGTACAACGACTTGAAAGCTGATTTCTGGTGGCCAGGATTGAAAAGAGACGTTGGACAATTTGTGGAAAAGTGTAGAATTTGCAGATTGGTCAAAGCAGAACACCAACAGCCCTATGGTAGTATGCAACCTCTTCCTATCCCAGAATGGAAGTGGGACCATATTACCATGGATTTCGTAACCAAGCTACCTAAGACACGTCGTCAACATGATGTCATTTGGGTCATTGTTGACCGATTAACAAAATCTACCCACTTCATTCCCATCCGAGAAACATATTCACTGGACCGTCTTGCCCAGATCTACGTTAATGAAATAGTCATTAGGCATGGTGTGCCTAATTCTATTGTCTCTGACCGAGATAGTAGATTCACTTCCAATTTCTGGGCTGCTCTGCAAAACGGTCTTGGTACTCGTATCGCAATGAGTACTGCCTATAGACCCCAATCTGATGGTCAAACTGAATGAACAATCCTAACTCTAGAAGACATGCTTAGAGCGTGTGTCATGGATTTGGGTGGTAACTGGGACGATCACCTCCCATTGGTTGAATTCTCCTACAACAATAGTTACCACTCCACAATCAAGATGGCACCATTCGAATTCCTGTATGGCAGAAAGTGTAGGACTCCAACCTGTTGGAGGGAAACAGGAGAAACTCCAATAGCTGGTCCTGCCTTATTACAAGAAACCAATGAGAAGATCCAACTCATTCGGCAATACATGAAAACGGCACAAGATCGACAAAAGAACTATCACGATCGCCGTCACAAAGTGATAGAGTTTCAGAAGGATGAGTGGGTATACTTGAAGGTATCCCCAATGAAAGGTGTCACGAGATTCGTAAAGCGAGGAAAACTATCACCTCGGTTCATAGGTACCTTCAAGATATTGGAAAGAGTTGGTAATCAGTCCTACCACTTGGACTTGCCGGAAGAGTTATCAGGTGTTCACCCGGTCTTCCATGTTGGTTACTTAAGAAAGAGTCTGGTGCCCGAGAGGGAACCATGGACTGACCATTCAGACATTAAGATTGACGAACGGCTAAGATTCGTGGATGAGCCGGAATGCATTTTGGAAACAAAAGTCAAGAAACTTCGCAATAAAGAGATCAGGATGGTGCTGATCAAGTGGAAGCATCATCGGGGAGCTAATCATACTTGGGAATCGGAAGAAGACATGAAGAACAAATACCCAAGTCTGTTTAGCGCAGCATGACTTCGCGGACGAAGTATAGGCGTGGTGGAGCCCATGTTGTAACATCCCAAATTTCAATTATATGTAATTTACAATTTTAAGGACTTAATTATTATGTTATTGGATGATTATATCAATTTAAGTTAACTTTGATCATATTAGCAGTTAAATAAGAAAGTACAAAGTTGAGGGGTATAATGTGCAAATAGAGCAAAATAGAGAATAGAAGAAAGAGGAGTCTTTCATTTTCAAGAATCTCACTCTCTCTCTAACACTCTCGACTCTCTCTTTCTCTCTCTAAAAACCCACCAATTCATCATCCAAAAATCCGAAATTGTTGGATTCAAGTGCTAGAAATCTGGATTCAAGTAGCAATTAAGGAACTATAACAACTGCAAGTATCAAATCAAGGTAACATTTACTCAAATTTACGGATTTTTGATATGTTTGGTTCGGTTTTGGTGTAAACGAATTACAAGATTCTAGTTCTAATTGTTATTGCATGTTATAGATTTTTGTTACAATGTTAAAATCGAGTATGTATGTTGTAGTATACCAAGTTTCAGAAACAGATTCGAAGTCTAAGTATGATTTTGAGATAAGTGTGTGTTTTAGTGTGTGTGTTCATCTAGACTTATAGAAACATGGACATATATGGGTTGATTTGGTATGTTAGTGTTATAATATAAGTTAAATGAGTACACATAAGTTCATATTTTCAACTTTAGTTACTGAAACATGCAAAAATGGTCAAAATATAATTTTTGAAAAATATTGGAAAATTACCAAGTATGAACTCGGATTGATGATCCATCCGAATTCGGATCATCATCCTAGTTCGGATCACCCATTTCCGACCACACCTCCATTTCGGACCATACTCAATCCGGACCAACCTATTTCGGACTAAACCACTTCGGACCACTACCCCAATTCGGGCCCTGTCAATTTCGGACCACCTCAATTTCGGATCAAGACCCAATCCGGATCAAACACTAATTTCGGACCATTTATATTTCGGACCATCCGAATTCGGATGTGGTCCGAAATCAGACCCATTAAACTTAATTTTCAGAATTCAAGTTTTAAGCAATTACTGACACAAATTCACTATTACACTTACATTACAGATCATTGTGGTGTTATCAAAACACACATTGATTCAGAGACAAGTCACACAATACCAATCACTGTGAGTAACAAATTATCATTCTAACATTTATTGTTTTTGCATTCATGTTTATATATTCAATGGCATGTTCACATTGTTCATATACATCATTTGGCACTCGTACATGATTTGTTGTTATGATGCACACTCGTACTTGACATGTAACACACATGTAGCCAGCGTTCATTTGAAAGTGCATCTATTTACATCATGCTTGCACTGCATGATCCTTACTTCATAATCTGATGCGACCTGGACTGGGGCTGACAGCAGGCCACTGTCGGGGACTGATCATCCCACTCGTATCTCATCAGGTTCGGCACATCCCCGATCAGCATATTGAACTGCCAACCCCATGCTAGCAATGCATGGTTTACACACACATTGAAGCTTACACTGCCTGTTTTCACATACATGGGGCTTACACTGCCCATGGTTAAGCAGTGCTTGTAAAGAAATATTTGTTGTTTGCATAATCTGTTATCTCACTAAGCTTTAGCTTACTGTTGACTCAACATCTTTTCAGGCAAAGGCAAAAGTGTGGCTGGACCTTCCACTTAAACAAATCAAATCAATATCCCGGAGACTTTAGAAGCTATTGGTACATGGATATAGCTTTGGGGCTGGGATTACATGACTTTTAATCAATTATGATGTTGTAATAGTTAGACTTAATCACTGTAGACATATACTTTCATTGCTTTAGTGTGGATTTGCTAATTCTATTTAAATACTCAATTTCAATTGTTATGATATTCATTGGGTTGTTTGTCGATCCTGGAGATTACATATATATCATTAATTCATGAGGACGTTTCACTCTCCATCCAGTTACAGGGTGACTAGTTATTTTTCCTCCATCTTTAGTGTCAATAACTATGATCCCAGATTTCTTGGGTACAGTTTGGGTTGGACTCACCCATTTTCTATCATATATGGGGTAGATTATCCAGCGTCCAACCATTTTAACACTTCTTTTTTAACTACTTCCCTTATATTAGGATTTAACCTCCTTTGTGCATCCCGTGCTGGTTCTGGATCAGTAATGATTCGGTGCATACACAAAGTGGGACTAATTCCTTTCAAATCAGCTATGATCCATCCTACTGCTTCTTTATATTTGATTAATACTTGCAGTAAGGCTTTTTCTTGCGCTTCGGTCAGATCCGATGAGATTATGACAGGAAATGTGACATTCTGACCTAGGAAGGCACACTTTAAATGTACTGACAACTTTTTCAATTTTAGAACAGGTGGTTGTTCTATCGAAGGTTTTTCTGATTGAGGCAAATCAGTAGGTAAGTTTTCAGTCCTATGGGTCCACGGCGGTTGTTTCAATTCAAATGTGGATTTCATGACTACCTCTAATTCATTACACTCATGAGAACTCATCTTAGCTATGTCATGTTCAATGCAGGATAACTCAGTAGTATCTTTGGTGTTGATTAATGAACTATGCTGTTGCACAAGTTCGTCCACCATATCAATCAGATAACACTATGAATCTATAGCAGCGATATTCGAATTATTAAACACATTTAATCTCAGTTTACGATTACCAAAGGCAATATCTACTGCTCCCATTCTACAATTAATTTGAGCATTAATAGTGGCTAAGAAAGGTCTGCCTAAGATAATAGCCGGTTGATTGCCTCCAATTGAACTTTCGGTGTCTAAAACTAGGAAATCAACTAGATAGTAAAAGTCTTCAACCTTTACTATGACATCTGATAAAATTCCCCTTGGGCACTTTGTTGAGCGATCTGCCAGCTGTAAGATTATGTCGCCTAGATCATGTTTGTTAAACAAATTTCCAGGTAGAATATTAACACTAGCTCCAAGATCAAGTAGTGCTTTCTTTATCTTCACATTGCCAATCGTTACTGGAATCAATGGTGATCCAGGATCTTTTAGCTTAGGAGGCAAAGAATTGGAAACTACTGCACTTAATTGTTCAGTTAAATTGATCTGCTTTGGAAGCGACACCTTGAACTTTCTTTTCTGTGTGCATAGATCTATTAAGAATTTGGCATAAGAGGGAACTTGCTGAATAGCCTTGATCAAAGGAATATTGATCTTAACTTGATTAAACAAATCCCACAGATCCTCTGGTTGTGGGCCTCTTTCGCCATAGGGGGAAGATTTAGGATTTTCTAAAGCAACAGGATAAGGAGGAGGAAATGTAATGTCCTGATCCTTAGCCGCATCCCCAACTTTGGGAGTTGGAAGTCTGCCTTAATCGGCTCCTTAAAAGTAACTTTCTTGGGAGCCTCATTCTTTGGATCCTCTTTTTACTCATACACGACTTCTGTGTCGGTATCTTCTTCTGCCTCTTGTTCTTTGGGCATCTCAATCTTATTATCTACCTCTCTACCACTTCTCAGGATAGTTACCTTAGATACTTCAATTACATCATTTATTTCATGTTTTTTATCTTCTCTATGGGCGTGCGAAGGATTAGAGACGATGTTGCTAGGAAGCTTTCCCTCTTCTCATCTTGTGAGTGACTCAGCTATCTAACCCATTTGGCGACTCAACATCTCCATGGTCTTAGTAGTGATAGCTGACTGTTGCTTCATAAATTCTGCAAACTCCGAGAATTGTGAAGAAGTCATGTTCGTTTCCACTTGGAATTGAGGTTGATCACGTTGGTCCGACTTATAGTATCGCTCATCTTTAGGAGCAGAAGTAGAACTATATTAATAATCTCTTCTCGGTGGTTCATACCTTGGTTTAGATTGATGATCGGTAGGCTGATCATTCTTCCACCAGAAGTTAGGATGATTTCTACATCCTAGATTATAGGTATCTGAAAATGGGTTATCCCACTCCCTGTGAGCTCTAAAACCTTTAAACTTCGTTAGCAAATTCCTCAGTGGATTGCACTTGAGGACATGCTTCGGAATGATGAGATGGATCACCGCATGTGACACAGTTAACTGATACATTAGGGGTTGAATTAATACCCTTCATCAGTTGATCCATTTTCTTACCTAATTCTGAAATTTCACTTTTAACCTCACGTTTCCATGCATTGTCTATGCTCATCACTTGAACTCCTATTTTGTTCTCAGAACCAACTTGAACCTTGAGACCTTTACCGAGTTGATTTAATAACTCTCAAGCGATAGCAATAATATGTTGTGACCCTCTTGACTCACACCATCAAAAAATGTTTTGAAAAGCATCCGTTTGGGCACTTCGTGATGTTATCAAGCTCTCAACAATTCATTCATACGATCAAATGCTTCGTAGAATTATTCACTGGGTTTTTGTTTAAATCTGGTAATTTCCTTTCTTTTCTCAGTGGTTTTACTAATGGGATGGTATTCATTGAGAACTTCTCTTTTCATTTGATCCCATGTCGTGATGCTATTGGTCGGTAGCGACACAAACCGATTTTTAGCTTATTTTTAACGAGAAACGAAATAATCGAAGTTTCAAACCATCGGTGGTTATACCTCGAACATGGTTAGCTTTAAAAATAGCTGTGAACTCAGCTAAATGCTCATAGGGTTCCTCACTTGGCATCCCTCGGAAAATAGGAAGAATTTGGAAAAGTTGAGGACGAACTTCGGGTTCGTTCTCATTTTCAGGGTAACGAATAGGAGAAGGGTCGGGTACTTCACCAGGACGGTAATGCGAGTCAACCGTCCTTCTCGCGTGCTCACCCATCCTAGCGACTATACACTCAAGTTCTTTCTTGCTCACGATTTCTTGGCGAAATCGGATGACCTTCTAACTTGGGAATTCTTCCTCTCAATCGTTTTCGTCCTCCGCGTATATATGCAAATCGTTTGAATTCTCCGTGATTAATCTTTGTTGTTTTTGTATCCTGACAGTCTTTCGGTGAGATTTGGCTACTTTTTCGACTTTGGGTTCGAATTGTAGCGGCAATCCTTTGGCCGATCGACATGTGAGCATAAACTATTAAAAACTTAAATTAAATTACTTAATTAAACTAATTATATTTTTGGTGGTAAAGTAGAGGACTACAATTACCTTTTTGGATTTTTCAATTCTTTTATATGATTTTTAATAATAATAATTAAAGACTAAAAATAATTAAACTAAAGTACTTAAAACTAAGGCCAAAACTAACTTCTAGCCCTAACTAACGTTACCACTCCCCGGCAACGGCGTCAAACTCTGACGAGTCGTCGTTGTAGCCCATAGAATTAACCTTAAATCTAACTATTAGCTTAGAGAAGTAAGGGTCGAATCCGCGTGGAGTGCGTATGTGAATTAGGGTTAAATAGCTAGCTTATTTAGTTTATTAAAAGCAATTAAATCATAAATTGAGTGATTTGTTTGGAATAATGATTACGACTAAATTATAACTAAAACAACTGCAAGCAACTAACAAATTGATTAACAAAGCAATTTGAAGATAACCATTTACGGGATCACTACGACATAAGTTACTACTCAATTGAATTTCATGCAACAATCACATAGACATAATTAATTTTGTAGTCAAATTAATCATAAATACTTTATCCAATAAATATCGCATAGCACATGCAATATTCATTACATGTCTTAATTCCTAAACTAATGGACTCGGCACAAATAATAATATCACTATGAACTATCTTGCTTTTACCAATCAAAACATTTACTCATAATAATAACTGAATGCTTATCATTTGCATTACTCACAAAGTATTCAATAAACATGAAATACATCAAAACATGGAATGAAATTCAAGAATGTAAAACTTAGCCGTAGATCCTCCGCAAACGGTTATGGTGCTTAGCCGCTCATCGTATGCTCTTCACCAGGAATGGTTGGAGACATCATCGTAGGGTTGAGCAGTAGCAATCCACCTCCTTCGTACTTGAATCGTGAATCAACTCCGGCAGGGCTTCGCCGCTTTTTTCAACACTTCGGGACCTCTCAAATCAGCTACCTTCGAGGGAGTGATTTTTATGGTTTCAGGCTCAAAAATGCGCCTGCTGAGAATTTAGGCCGCACCAGTGTAGACCTGCGCCCCCCCCCCTGCGCTGGGGGTACGGCCTGGGCTGCGCTGCAAGTGCTCTATAACTCTAAAATCTTCTGTTTTGCAGCACAGGATGGCGCAGGTCTGCGCCCCCACCGGCTCGGTTCGCGCTGAATTTTCTCGAGCTGCTTCCATTTCACTACTTGACCCTGAAACACAATTTGGGAGTCATAATATGGAAGCTACGAAGCATATGTGCTTAAAATGAGCCTAAAATGATACCGAAAACACATAAAAATATAGCCCTATCATAAATGAATTGGGAATCAAGATTATATAGAAGACGAACAAAGAGAATCTTAGAAGAAATGAGATTTTGAAAATCAAAGAGATTTGAACAATTTACCTCAATGACATCTTCAGAGTATCAGATATTAACTGCCTTTTGAAAAAATTTTACTTTTCAGCTCAAAAAATCTCTTTATGTGTGCAAAAAAATATTTCAATAAAAATTGCACACAATTTTGAAAAAAATATATCATCTTCAGAGTGCACCTGAAACTCCCTCTGGACTTCAGCGCAAAATGTTAGTCAATTTATATAAAACAAATCAGAAGCAAAAAAAATGTAAAAATAGAACTCCCTCTTACTCAATATATCATTGGAGTTGAATTCAGAGAAAAAATTCTAGAAAGTTTCATCTTTCAGAATCGGGTACTAATATGAAGTGATTAGAAATCTTTGTTGCAGAATCTCGGGTTTCAGTCTGAACTAACTAAAAGCCATTTTTTGCGAAAACTAAACCGAGTGTTTAGGAACCATATCTTTGAAGTACAGGTTCCAGTCTGAAGTGATCTGGAAACCATTTCACTGATGTGCGGATTTTGATCTAATGTAATCAAAAGTCAATTCCATGAAGTACGGGCTCCAAACTCATATATTTGGAAGCCATATCACTCGCAAGAACAAATTTAAGTGCCCTTTGATATCCATTTCATTTTGTATCCAGGCAGGTTAAGTGATTTAGGTACCCAATTCATCATGGGATTAGGTACCCACTTCATCATGGATGTAGGAACCCATTTCCAAACGCTTTTCTTTACAACAGAATCAAAATCAGACATTAAATTCCTTTTCGCTTTAGAAAAATTCATATCTGATTTAGCATAGAAACAAGAATTTGAACGAACAAAATTATGCAAGTTTTTCTTTCTAAAAGTTTGTCCGGTGATAGCCTAGTTTTTATAATACTCCGTATTCCTTTAAGAAGTAAACTCCTTGGAAGAGCAATTAGTATTAGCAAAATCTTTATAAACATTCAATTTCGAAGATTCACCAGAGTGAATCTTGACCGGAATTTTTTCTTTTACTTTATCTTTGCCCTCATTTATCTTAAGAAGATACTTGAGCTTGAGATAAATTGGAAGTCCAGTTTCAAAATCCTGTTCTTTATCATTAGTTTTTCATACAGTGAAAGAATTGTAATCAATGTCAATTTCAATTTCTTCAGAATCTTCAAAGTTATTGACCATGACTTTGGAAACATTCAAATTTTTCATCATCGGACGGATAAAAGAACGAATTATAAAATAAACCTTTTGTACTTTTAGAGAAATTAGAATGATCAATTTTCTTCTTTCAAGAAATCTTAGAATTTATATGACATTTGAAAACACCTACGACAGAAGGATTTTATTGTTAACTGAGAAAGTTGTTTCTCTAAATCACTCTTAGAATGTATATGATCAGTTTTGTATATTTTCGTTCAGTCTCAACTGCGTTAACTGATAATTTTAACTCTCTTCAAGATCAGTAACTTTTTTATGAAGAGTTATAAATTCGTCATACTTTTTCAATAGAAAATTTTGATCAATTTGATTTATCTTAAAAAGCTTGTTCTTGAGATCATTTATTTTCTCAAATAAAACAAAATTCTTAGATAAAAGAATTGTAACTTTGTTAGCATTTTCAAAATTCCTCTGTTCAGAACATTCAAGTTTCTCTGTTAACTCAGATATTTTACAATTAAGCTCAGATTTATCTTTAAGTTTCTATTCTAAATCAACACGTTAACGTGCTTATAGTTTAAGTTGAAATTTTGCCTTGAAAATCCGTAGAAGTTGAAAGATTGCACATTAGATTCATGGATTTGTAAATTGAAAAGCTTCAAGAATTACCTGCATAAGAAAAATTCACAATTAGAATGATATAACAATGAAATGATAAACTATTTAATTGAAAACAAAGTTCACAGTGCAAAACTAACCTTCAGATCAAAAAATCAAACCTAAAAGTCATAGTCAACCTAAATAAAATCAAACTTGGTCAACTTAAGTCATACTAGATCAGTCAAGGTTGACTTAGATTAATAAAAGTGAAACTTTAGCACTTTAGGTCAAAAGTTGAATATAAGGTCAAACAAAGTCAACTATGATCAAACAAATTCAACCAAGGTCACAATATGTAAAATATGATCAAATAAGATGATGTGAATCAAGTTGGCCTAGAAAATATGCCAGTTGACCTTGAATCAGAAGAATGACCTTAAATTGAAGCACCCATAAGATCGTCTGGACAAACTAAAAATTGTATGGGCCTTCAAAGTGTCAAACACTTATTAAGATCAATGATACTTGCCTAAAAAAGTTGGCCTATGAAAAATCAAAAAGGCCTTCATTACCTGAAATTTGCATAGAATGAAGGTCTAGATGAAGAAATGTTAGGCCAAAACCAATTTAAAAGCATTTTGTCTCGAGCCAAACTTTTTTGAAATGTATTTCTAGCTCAAAATAATTAATTTGAAATGCACTTGGCCGAGGAAAATATGAAATTGGACAGATGAAACCTTGAAAAGGCCTTCATTTATGGGCCTAGGTCTTGCTTCAGACTTCAGGATGCTGGTGTTTGTACTTCAAGTTCCTAATGCTTGGAAATCGTGATTCTAAAGCTTATTAATAGAGATTCTAAAGCTCATTAATCGAGATTCTAATACTTGTGAGCTTGAAATTCAATATGTAAGGAACTTTGAGATTCTAATTTAAGTGAGATGTTGGCCTTCAATGCTCGAGGAATCAGCTGTGAAGCATGAGATTCAAATTCTTTTTTATTGCAGCTTCACTCAAAATTCTGGATATGTATGACTCGAAATGTTGTGCTTTACATTCAAATTTCAGTTGTAGTTGTGAACTACGATATGCTACTATAAGGATCGAGCTTCACGCTCATATGACTCGAAATGTAGACTGTTAGACTCGATATTCACTACTTTGTAACACGAGATGCAATTGTAAATGATACGAGATTCTGTAGCTTACTCAAAATTCAATTCAAGCATGAAATGTTAGACTATGAACTCCAAATTATTTGTATGTTAAACTCGAATACTTTTGCCGCTGCTTGACTTTAAATGTCCAAAAATTAAAACTCCCTTTCCTTGATCTTAATAACCTGCAAAAATCCCACAAACAAGTTTTTATCAAACAATGACAATTAACTTTATGTGTCCAGATTACAACTCTCTTTCCTTGATAGAACTAGGATCTAGTAGATCAAATCACATTAAGCACAACCTTGGATTTCATTGAATGATTAACTCTCAATAACACCTTACAGAACACACACAAGTGTGGGATGTAACATCCTAAGAACTTCATTATTGTAATTTGAGGTTATTTAGCTTAATTATGTATTTAATGAAATCAAGATGTATTATCAATGAAATTGTATTTGCCATTCTCCTTCTTAAAGCATCACTTCAGCGGTCATTTTCCCCTACCTTCTACTCTATGAGAAAAGAAAGTCCACGAGGAAAGTTGGTTGTTATATTTTAATTAATTATGGAATTAAAAGATGTAAATCATATAAACAAGTAATATGATATTTATAAATTTTAGTGGTCAAAATAGAAGAATTGGAAGTTTACTTGAGAAAATAAGTAAGTGCAGAGACCACTTGTGTAATTACCCAATGTTGGGAATAAAAAACTATTGAAAGTCTTCCAAGGTTCATTTTCACCAAAGATCCTCTCTCACTCCCTCGACTCTCACTCACTCTAAAAATCAAGGACACGATTTTTGTTGGATTCATGCTGTAAAAATGTGGAATTAAGTAAGCTTGAAAGGAACTAAAGCCACTACGACGATCGATTTGATGTAAGAACCAATTTGTAATGAGTTTTTAGGAGGTTTTTGGTTTCGCTTTATAATGAACCGATTTATGAAATTGGTGATGAATCTATGGATGCATGTTGTATTTAATAGATTGAAAGTATAATTGGAAGCATATTAAAGCTTTAGGATCAAGAAATAAGTTCAAATTCAACCTCAATGTATGAAAATAAAATTATTGTGTGTGTTCTAGTGTGTGTATGCAACGGGTTGAATGTATATGCCATAAATTGGCTTTAAATGGTTCGTAAACTATTGAAAAGGTTTAATATGTGTTAGATATAAGTTATGCAAGCTGAAAATGTTATGTCTATAGTGATTTATGTATATTTTTGGACCAAAACCTCAATAAAAGTAATTTGTCAAAACTATGAAAAAGTACTAGTATGAACTTCGGATTAGTGAAGCATCCAAACTTCGGATGGAAAGGATCCGAACTTCGAATCATGTGAAACAATTTTGATGAACTTCAGATCTAAGGGCAACCTAACTTCAATGCAACCTAAGAAAGGAACTTTGAACCATCTGATAATGACAAGAGATCATGTTGGGAACTTCAGACCATACGAACTTTGAATGGTAATCATAAATGGTAAATTTATTATGGACAACTGTGATCCAAACTTCGGATCTAGGAGGCATCTGAACTTTGGATCATCTGAGGACAATTTCATGTGAACTTCGGATGAGGTCCGAACTTCGGACCCAAGGGCGGGGGATTTGAAGTTGGACACATGAATTTGGAATTTTTGTGGAAAGTTATTAAATGATCAAGCAATGATATTAGTGTTATATATCTGATATTACAAGTCCCTTGTGGTGTTGTTGAACACACTTTGGGATGTGTATCTGATTAGATAACCATTTATTGGTTATTGGTGATTCCAGTTGATATTTCGAGGAGAAATAATATTGTTTTAATGATAATTAACTGCATCCACTGTGAGTACTTAGATTTATATGTCTACATTTGTTTTATGTTAGCTCTTGATCATTAAGGCCTGTTGTTTCATATTCATTTGGCATTCTAGTCACTTGCGTATATTTGATACACATTGTTGCTTATATACATGTTGTTACATCTTCCGTTTTCTTTGTTGTGCATCAACGTGATGGGCTTGTGAGCTACGAATTGTATTCTGATGCTACCAAGGCTATATGACCCGAAATTAATCCCTCTAAGGTCCCGAAGAGCAGGTGTAGCATCCCCGATGGTAAACTTTTTCCCTCAATTGATTATATATTCTGTGCAAAGGCATGATGGAGCTATAAGCTCATATATGTGTCCATACTTCATGTACGAAGGGGTGCATGGCGTTTGTCGCTGGTGTAACTCAAATGTGCTGCGTAAAGACTTGTTGAATATGAAATCTCTGTACTTAGTAAGCATCACTTACCCGTTAGTTGTTCAATGTTTTCAGGAAAAGGAAAATTCGCTGCTAGACCATCTAACTAGGTTAATACTTGAAGTTACTTGAGGATTCTACGGCTCAATCTTGGTAACTGAATAATGAAGGTTCGATTGGAATCTATAGGGTTATATGTAATAAAATTAGAGTACGTAGAAGCTAGATTAGACCCTTGTAGTATTCTAGTGTGTTTGACTTTATTAAATTTATGTACTTTAAAATTCCATGTATTGTATTAATTATACTTTGGATCAATGTAATGCTTATGGCTTGATTGTATTAATATTGGGTGACGTGATATGTATTATAATAAGATGTCACATGGGAGTTCTTAAAAGACTTTTTGATAATTTTCCCTTGAAAAATTATATTTATACCTAACATCTAAGATTCATTACTTGACACATTTAGCCCTTGCACTTTTACAATATTGATATTTATCTCCATAATTTTGTACCTAACAATAATAATTTCTAAAATATTAGTATGTTACCCAAATTGAAAAAAATGACAAGAGATCACATTCTGACGCAATTAAACCTTTCATGAATTCTGATGATGTTACAAGTGACTTGAATGAGCATTTATCTCCTTTGATCAAGTCATCTTTTAAGATTGAAAATAGGATAGAAAAAGTCATTTTTAAACCAGTTAAATTTTTTCATGTTGAATCATCAAAACAAGGATCATGAAAAGTTACTTTGAACAGAAACCAACACTGATAGGTCTCTAATTCAAAGAAAGTCTCTAAAATGGTACATCTTCAAAAAACATTCTTAGTCACCCTTTCTTTCTTTTGTGTCAGATGATGTGAAAAGAAAACAACAATTTCCAGAGCTTATAAGTCTGCCAAGTTTGTTGTTAGGCTTAGGCTTTGGTTGTTTTCCAGGAAAAGAGCTTTTTTTTCATTCAGTCTACAAGATTAAAGACGTGGGTAGACAAAAACAAATGAAGATTGTTTGTTTTTGTGAAGAAAAAAAGATGAAAAGGTCTTTAAACCACTTCCCGTGTCTTCTTCTTAGAAGTGTTTTTTTTACACTTTTTTTGTTATTTTCTTCTCTTTCAGGGTTGGTTGTCTTTTTCTTAAAAGTGTTTTTTTTATCAATTTTTGTTATTTTCTCCTCTTTTAAGGTTGGTTCCGCGGAGTTTAAATATAGATTTGAAAATTGAATTATTTTATAGTTTCATTCCAATGATTTTTACATATAAATATAATAGTTTAATAGTGTTTGTCAAAAAAAATTTAATTAAACTCAATAAGATATTTATCTTATTAAAAAACAAACACTCTTATCTATACGGACAAAAGACTTTTAAATCATCTCTTCAAATTGAAGACATTTATAGATATAAAAAAGACTTCAGATTTATAATATCTTAAAAAACAAACAGTGCCTTAGTGAGAAGCATGTTATTGTTGTTAACTCTGATGAGTTGTTAACTCTGATGAGAAGTCTGGTGTGAAGTTTGTTGATAAGCTTGAGTATTTAAAGTCTGATAAGTTCGTTGTCAAGAACAAAAGAAGTGTAAATAAATAAGCATGTCATAAAATTTTCTTTTCGGGACAAAATTTGTTAAATATGAGTCGTAAAGATAAATATGTTAAAAATCATGGTTTTGTATATCTTAATGAGCATCGTTGTGTTTATCGTGCTTACCATTCTGATTAAAATGCTTATCAATTTGGCTATTTTGCACACAAGGGTCTACTAACAAGAAGGCATCAGTTTTTAAATGGGTTCCTAAAGCAACTTCCGATAAAAAAAACCTATTAAATAACGGATTTCTAAAATGGCGAAAGAACAAAAGATCCCATTTTTAAATGGATACCTAAAGCCAATTCTGTGTTGCAGGCAAGTCATGTGTGATACTTAGGTGTCGTTTGGTTTGTGAGATTTCAGAGAAACTGGTGGGATATTCATTTAAAAATCTTTCTCTTATCATGTTTGGCAAAAAAAAGAGGGATTTCATTTTCCCTTAGCATTTCACAATCCTCATTTTTAAGCTTTTAGAATTCTTCCCTACCCCCCTATTATTTCAAAATCTTATATATTTACATTTCAAATTCCTAACCAAATGACAATATTACCCTTATCCTAAACCTAACCACCATCTACCTATACCTATTGACCCTACCTTACCTTACCCTACCAACACTGACCCCATCCCACCCCAACCCCCACCCCCACCCACACCACCCCACCCACCACCTCCCATCACATCCCATCCTACCCTATCGTAACTACATATAGCCAACAATGATATCAAACACTACCTACCTACAACAATACATCGTATCATACTCTACCGTACCTACTCATCCCTATCTACCATACATACCCATCCCATCCCCACCCCAACCTAAGTACACATGGTATCTTACATTCCCCCAACCTACATCACCTATATCTACATATACATACCCACCTCATATTACCCCTTCTCACCCAACCCTACCCACCCCACCCTTACCTACCATACATACCCACCTACCTTACCCCCACCCATCCAACACAAAATACACATCGTATCCTACCCTCATTCGTCCTACCTTACCCACATCTACCTATACACATCCATCCCACACTACCCTTTCACATCCCATCCCAGCCCACCCTACCAACCCCACCCACCCCTACCTACCATACCTACCCTACCCCAACCTATCTACACCTTGCCCACCTTGTAACGTACCCTAACTTACTTCTTGTACACTTATTTGCTTTACCCATATCATTTTGACACATTTACATATAATCAATATTTTACAGATAATTGAATATAAAATCTTGCAAACCAAACACATTACATGATTTAAATCCTGTCGCATTTAAATCCTGTTATTTTCAAATTCTATCATATTTAAATCCTGGTATATCAAAATCATGTAATTCAAACACTATCATAGGCTCTGGACGTTAAAAAGCACATAAGTGGACATAAATATTTACTTTCCATCTTTGTTGAAATACATTATGGAAACACTAAAATTTGGCAACAACTAGAGGGTGGGGGGAGGGGTTGGCCGAGTTAGCAATTGGAGTATCGATCAGGGTTCCTAAATCCTAAACCCTAAACGCCTTCATTTAAAATCTAATAATTATCTTGTCATTTAATGTTATCCTAATAATTATCTCATAACTACGGATAACATTATCATTCGGATAAATACATACTTAATAATTATCATTCAATGAAAATTAAACCCCTACAACATCACGTGTTGCATTTTAACCGCTGTACTTTGAGATTTGATAACTTATTAGCCAATAAGTAATTTAACTTTGACAATGATGTCTAATATCATATATTTTCTCTCATAAATAATATCCAACATTATTTAGTTTTTTTTCGTTTAATTCACTTTGCTCGGTTGTGCTAATCGGTGTGACCCTCTAGTGTTTTATATAGTCAGCATGATGAAGCACTGATGTCATCTTAACGTACATATATACTAACAGTATAGTTTATGAAATATTGATTATTCTCTTAACTCATGTGCTTCATCACATATCTTATTTTATTCGTGTAAGTTAAGTTCTGAGATTTGGAAAAGGATTTTGTCTTGGTGTGACATCCCTAATTTTCTGCACGAGTCGCTGGATCAAATAATAAAAGGTGTGGTTGCTTCTGGGAAATCGAAAAAAAGTCAATTATTTTTGGAATGCGTGGTTGGGAGCACGATATGGTTTATTTGGAAAGCTAGAAATGCGAAAGTGTTCAACAATGGGAGTTCCGATGTTGCGTCTATTATAGATGATTTGCAAGCAAATCTTTTCTCGTGGCTTAAATTTAGAGCTAATTGTAAGTTTCTTTTGTGGTCTTTGTGGGTTGTTTATCCCTCTTCTTTTTTCTAATTTCTTTTCTGCTATGTAAGATTTCGCTAGCTCCTTGCTAGCTTTCTGGTTATTAATAAATTCGTTGGTGTTCCTTTCGGGGGTGATGGCATTGCCGAAGCTCCTGGTTGGTTCTACCTTTTGATGTTCAAAAAAAAAAAATTTAATATATAAAGACTAATCTATATCTATCTATACTCCTTTATAAAGCATTTAGGTAAAGTGTCTTAAAAACAACTATTAATGCATAAGGTACAACTAACTAAAGCTGAAAGGCTGAATTTTAAGATGTACAACTTAAAATGCCAAATTTACAACTCTTTAAAGCAAAAAAACCCAGATTTCTTTAGGTTCTGATGGCTTGTCGTATACTCCTGCTTTTGCTTTCCCAAGTAATCTTTTCCATTCCCCAAACCAACTCCTCATTTCTGCTGCCGCCTTTCTTATAACTCTTCATTTCTGTTGCTGCTTTTTTTATATTTCTGCTGCTCCTTTGAATACGATACCAAAACAATATATTCCTCGAATTCTGTTGTTGCCTTGAATTCATCCAGCTTTTTAAGGTAAACGTTTTTTATTATGCTACTAAATGTTTCTGCTTTTCTTTCATCAAACTTCATCCAGCTTCTAAGTTTTCATATTATTCCCTCTCGCTTCATCCAGAAACAAAGAAGGCATTTTGTTTCATCCAGATTCGTTTTCATCCGGGTAAACGTTTCTGCATCTGTTTTAGCACAAAGAAATATGTTTAGCATCCAACAAAGTTTCTGTTTTAGCACAAAGTTTGTGTTCATTTGGAGTTATAAATCAGCAAAATCAGCCAAAAACAATCAGCAAAAAGAATTGCAGTGATGGAATTAAAGGCAATAAAAACATTTGATCAAAAATTGAGAGTCTATTGCAAGTAGCAACTTTGAGAGTCTGTTAAAAGAAAGATTTAAAAGTATAACCTGCCATTTCTTTCTTCAACTAAATAACATGAAAGAGGATTTTATATATATCTTTACTCCAAAGTAGTGTGTGTAATGTTGCTGGAAATTATATATTTAAGAACCACAACAGCAGCAACATGTCAAAATTAAAACAGAAAAATAAGCAAAGTGTTGTGTGTGCATGTGCTTGTGTTAAAAGAAAGATTTAAAAGTATAACCTGCCATTTTTTTCTTCAACTAAAAAACATGAAAGAGGGTTTTATATATATCTTTACTCCAAAGTAGTGAGTGTAATGTTGCTGGAATTTACATATTTAAGAATCACAACAGCATCCCCATGTCAAAATTAAAACAGAAAAATAAGCAAAGTGGTGTGCATGTGCATGTGCTTGTGTGTGATGTGAACAGCAGCAGCGAAAAGTGTATATATGTATATATACACACACACACACACACACACACACACACACACACACACATATATATATATATATATATATATATATATATATATATATATATATATATATGTAAGTATGTATGTATGTAGCAGTATGTGTGTGCGTGTGTTTGTGATAGCAAAACAGAAAAGAAAAGAACAACAGCAGTTAATACTTGTATATATATATTCAGTGACAGAATTACAGTACAATAAAGGTAGTAAAAACATTGGATCAAAAATTGAGTCAGTTGCAAGTTGCAAATTTGAGAGTGTTAAAAGAAAGATTTAAAAGGATAACTTGCCATTTATTTCTTCAACTAAAAACATGAAAAGAAATTTAAACCTAATCACTTTTTTTGGCTTGATTTTTTGACTTTCGAATTATCATATTTACTTTTCATTTCAAAGCAACTTTTAAAATATCTAGACATGCATAATAAACTGAAAATTTAGGCGATTCTGGACAGATTAAAGAAATACAAATGCAAAATAAAACTTTTATATTCATCCAAAATAGTTAATCTTGCAAAAAAGTATATTTATTTTTATTTATTGTTCTTATTATTTGCAAGAAACATGGCTTCTTTGAAACATTAAGCCAATCTCATAACATAGCAAAATGCCCAAATTGTTATATCTAATTCTAGATATCAGACACAAATCTAGCATATTTAGAAAACCTAATCAACACAAAATGTTTAGTATAATTTCAAATAACATGATCAGTGACTGCAGAAGTTTCATATAAATAAAGACTGAATTCGTTTATATATTCTAAAGGTAATTTAAGTTTATGTATAAACAAATACTTAAATTATATGTCTCTCCTATAGGTTCCAATACTTTAATAGGCTTTAAAAGAATCATAAATTAAACCTTGAACCCGTTTATGAAATATAAATTCCAAATGACACGTCTTGCCACCCAGTGACAATAAAATTCAAACAAAATCACTTTGACCATCCCAACAAGTATGCTTCTATAGGCCACCTTTTTCCCTATTGATACTCCAAAATTAAAATCAATTGTAATTTCCTAATAGAGTTTCCAATTTTGTCCATGTATTGTATATTTGTATGTGAGCACTTGCATGTTTAACGAACTATCAACCAATCTGTACTACAGCACCTAGCAAATCTTCTATTAGTTAATAAAATATGCGTCATAGAGATGGTTTATGATATTTATAATGAAAATGATTCATAGAGATGAGTATCTAGGATGCCATTTTAATCTCGTACTTTATAAAATTTTACAATGTTGCATCTCTGTTTGTTTAGGCAAGTTTTTGCCTTGACTACTGCATCAGGCAATGGGACACCTACTCATTATAGCTCAACTTTTGAAATTGACAATCAATGTTGAATAGCTAAAAAAACTAAAAACCTCCATAATGTCATTTTTTATAAGATCCAAGAAGTGATGGAACAAAACCAGGTAGACCATCATGATTGAGGGCAATATCATTATTCATTTCTTTCAAGGCCTATAACTGAATTGTATATCCATCATTGTCTCCCTATCTCTATTTGTGGTCTAATCTTGAAGGCCCATTAAACCAAAAGAGAGAAGCCTTCTTAACAAGGTGATGCTCCAAATTTGCAAGAATTAGTCAGTAGCCTGTAGCCTAACTCTGCTCTTTTCTCAACCTCCTTTGAAGTTCATGTTTCCCTTCAATCATACCGATATAATACAATACTTCCATCATGTGAGTCAACTCAGACTTCTGTCCAAATATACTACTCATTTGAATAGAACATGTCAACATGGACTTGTTTATAGCAGCCAATTTGATTATAAGTTATAACTTTCTGCTAGAGTTAAAGCAAGTAGCAGCTTAGCAAGAAAACTATAAAGGTCATTAGATCGGAAGTCAATTTTACATGGACTAGGACCATATAATATTTATAATGTTAATAAAGTTACATTGTATCATAGATTATAGACCAATTCCTACAGCATAGATGTCCTGATAACAACAATGGAAAATGTTAAAAGTTATAACCTTAACATGCATAGGAAACTTTATTAAAATAGCAATAGATAATACCTTCCAACTCGTTCAAAGAATTCATGGAAAGAACTTGCAGTAGTTCCTCAACATCCTTGTCTGATAGCTCAACCAACTTCAGCTCTTTCTTGATCTCCTCCATGGGAAATATTAAGGTATTGACTTTCCACATTATTTGAAATAGGTATTTTACATTGGCAAAGAAACAGTCAGCAGACAATGATTGAGCCATAGATGTGAGAAGATTAATGAATAAATGAGTGAGTATAAAAGCCACCAACCTCAAAAGACGTCCCACTACCTTTAGTCCAATGAATGCTACCATTTTCAGCAGTTCTATCTACTTGCTAAGCTGATTAGAACTTAATGAATGAAACCCTGTGACAACGGAAACCAAATCGATATCCTGCATCACAAAGCATTCCAGATTATATATGATGTAAAAATCGTAGGAGTTAAGTTTAACCACGTATGTCTATGTATTGATACTTCTCTCTCCATACAAAGAATACACTTAAGAGAGGAAATTCTTATTTTTTCCCTTTTGTTCAAAAAACAGAAAAAGTAGAATGATCTTAAAACAGAAAAAGTAGAATGATCTTAAAAGATAGTCAAGATATCTATAAATTGGTTTGTTGCAATTGCTACATATAAGAAATCTGAAGCAAATCATAAGTATAAACCAGATAAAAATAATACTTGATATTTGTATTTTGGGCGGCGGTGGCGATGTTGAACCAGGGACGTCCACAATGGCCCTGGTGAGCAGCGGTTGTTGTGTGGTGTTGGCAGCCGAAAGAGAAAGATAGAGAAGGAGACTGTTGGAAGGAGATCGATGGGGAACTGTAGGAAGGAGATCCATCGACAGCAGTCACAGCACCATCAAGCCAGCGACGGTCGGGGAAGGAGGTCGATTGATCGCCAGCACCAGGGTTTTGCTAGGGTCGGGGAAGGAGGTTGACCGCCTGCTCTTGTTGATTCAGCGCCGTTGTTGTGAAAATGGAAATGAGAATCAGGGTTTTGCTAAGGTTAAATGTATATTGCTTATATACTATTGACATAAATGTAATATTTATATACTTTAAGTGTAAAAATAAAATTTTGTAAACTAAATCTCGATTAGGCTCCTACGATGTTAAACAAAAATTTTGAAGTAATTTTTTTTATTTATTATTTGAATAAACATATTAGATTTGAAACTTAATCGTAATATAAATTGTATGTATATTTAAAGGAAACCATTCATCGTAGAAAACCACCTTTTTTGACCTACAAAAGCAGGTCATTGAACAAAAAATGTTTGTCGCCGTCGCCGCTTTGCGCGGATACACTACTAGTAAATGACTAATGTATTCGTCACTTGTTTCTATTTATAATCCAATTGGCATAAAGACTTTTTGACATTTGTTATTTATCAACCTTGCTAAATAATATTTTATTCATTTATATAAATACCTTGATAATTAATTAACATTAAAGATTACTGATTATTTGAAATTTGAATATTTGATTTGAATTTGAATTTATATTAGATCCAACATTGTCTTTATACATAGCTAATTTGACAAATTTAAAATCTAATTCACTACAAGAAAAAAGGTCATCAATGACCAAAATTTTAGTGACTACATTTAGTTTGGTCTCTGAGTTAGTGACAAAATATGGTCGTCACTAAGGCTTAGTCATTAATATGAAATTAAAGACCAAATAAAAATCGTCACCGAATAAATAGTTGTATTTAATTATGGATTAATGTTAGTGACCAAAATAATAGTCACTGGTATGAATTTAGAGACCAGAAAGAGTGGTCACCGAATAAAAAGTATATTAAATTCGAGTTAGTGCCAATGACGAGAACTAATGGTCACTAAGATGAGAGTTTTGTGACCAGAAATGTAGTCACTGAATTAGTGACCAAATATTGGGTCACTCAGTTGAATGGTTTTGAGAAGTGAGCGTGTTTATGACCAAAAAAATATAGTCACTAAGTTAAAAACGTTAGTGACCAAATACATGGTCATTGAGTTGAATGGTGTTAGCCTTATATTGAGTGTCAATGACTAGAAATAATGGTCACTAGTGTCAGAGCAGTGACCAAAATTATGGTCACTGAGTTTAAAACCATTGATCAAATATTTAGTCACTGACTTTTAAAATATGAAAGCAATAAAAAGTTATCTTTAAAATTAAACAATATTGGTCAAAATGAATATTCATGATTCTATTTATATTCATAAAATAAAAACAATTAATTAAAAAATCCATATTTTTAATGAAAAAAAAACTATATTTTTAATAAAATAATTTTTAAGAACTATATATCGAAAGAGAACACAAATGACTACATGACATCAACACGTTCCACATAAAAAGATAATTACACATTTTTATTTTTAAATGAAAATAAAATAAAAGATAAATCATTTCTAGTATCTATAAAGATTAATATATATAAATGACAAAGACAATTTATCATTTCTTGTATGTTTAAATATTATTAAATAGATAAAAATTAAATCTATATCCAAATTATATCTTATATATATACTTATCTATATATTAAAATTACTTACGTGATACATGAATTCATAAACTAGTTTAAAATACGTAAAAATCTATCTATACTATTAGAGTAACTATACTCATTTATGGTGAAGCCACGTGTCGTCACCATAAATCGACACGTGGCAGTTATAGATTTTAAAAAAAAATAAAGAAATTTAAATCAAATCTATCCAAATCTAATATAATCCACTTTTAAATTCAAATCAAATCAAATCAAACAAAATCTAATACTCTACTAACTTTTTAATTAAATCTATCCAAATCTAATATAATCCATTTTTAAATTTAAATCAAATCAAATCAAACAAAATTTAATAATCTACTAACTTATTAATTATACGATAATATAATAAAAGTTTAAAAAAATATATAAGAAAATAATTACTCTTCATATATATTTAGAAATATACAAAATTAATAGGTTATAATAAATAATAATATCACCTTATATACTTTTGTTTAAAAAATAATATTTATATCTTTATCTTTTAATTTATTATATTTTATATATATTAAAAATATACGCGTAATACGCGGCTAATAAACTAGCTAAGTTAATACAATAATAAAAATAAAAACATTTATATTGTTTTATTAAAAAATATTTGAATAGCCCACTGGTTGTTTGGATAAGGCCATTAAGTTGAAACTCTCAACACCAATTCAAAGAACGGAAGAACCCAAGAACGAAGCAGGTCAAAGTTCGTCTCACTCACTCGATCAACAATCTTAGCTTGCCGTTAATTGAATTCAAAATCTGTCTTTCGCATGTGTTTTTTGCCACTGTCGATTGTAGAAGAACCGAAGTAGGTCACAATTCAGCATTGCTTTGAACGTAAGTACTACTCAATAACTGAATTATTAGTTCGTATTTGCCTATATTAATGTTTGATTCAAGATGATTTTGCGTAAGTTCAATGTTAATTTATATTGTCTATTTTGATTTGCATAAGTAGGTCTTTGTATAGTCAAATACACGGATGACGGTGACAATTTTTGTGTTCATTGATTAAGAGATCTAACTCTGTTCTATCTTGATTTGCGTTTTAATACAGTGTATATCAGTCAACTTACTAATACAACATTACTGGAGGATCGTAATAATATTGTTGTGTATGCTACATGTTCGATGAAATGCTTAAAGAAAAAAAATACATATATTGTGATAAAGATGTAGAAACCTGATCACGAAATTTGGCCTACAATGTACTAGATATTTTTTAGAACTCCAGTTATGAAAAGGTCATTCTTTTTTAGAACGCATTGTGGATGGGTGAAAAAGATTTAATAAAGACAAAAGTAAGACCCTTGAAGAGTATTATATACACTCAGGTAATACTGCTATTATAAAGTTTATACGAACCCTCCACCCCATCTATCCACTCACACATCAATGTGGCTCAATTTCTTGGTCCTTTCAATGTTTTAAAATCCGTTCTAGGAATTGTTGCAAGTGTGTGCATATCTATCGAACAAGCTAAATCTGTTTTGGCTATTGTGTAAACCAGACCCCACAACTTGTAGCTTTGTGTCAGCTTGGATTTTTGCCATTGGTGTGATGGCATCCAAGTTGGGCACACAATAACAGTTGTTAATTTTGTGTTCCCGTATATTTTGCACTCAAATACATAAAACCAAACGATTTGTATTAAGAATATGAAGATTACAAAGAGAGAATTTGAGACACTCAATCTTTATGAACTTTCACACTCTCAAAACACACACTTAGGTGGAGGCTCCTCTAACCCTTCTTCAAAACCCTAGGAGAAAAGGATTACTTATACCTAAGCTTACTTTGAGAGTTTGTCTATTCACTTCCCTCAAAGTCTAGGAATTGAGATTTCCCACAAAGTAAACTGTTCATGTTTACAAATTGAACCTAGGCTTTTGTTATATTTAATTATACACTATTTTAGGGCTAACAACAGTTGTCTTCTCAACACTATCTGTCATGTAATGTTCATGGAAAGAAAACTCTCATTTCTTTGGGACTTTTACACATTGAAAAATTTTGGAGCCGTTATCTCTTTTCTATATGCTTCTGCTTTGATGATGATGATAGTTCTCTTAACTGTCTGTACCATTTTTCACATTGGATGATAATGATAATACTTTTTTTTCCTTTCATCAAAATTGCATATTTAAAAATTCTAATCTTTTAATTACTTTAGGAACTCCTTTAAAGCAACACTATTGTTGGCTTCCTCAATATTTGTTAGGCTCAATAAGGTGGGGGTTGGGGTGGGGAGCCATGACTAGGCCGCCTTCAAGCTACGAACAACAACATAACTATATTCGTTTAGGTGACTAGCCTTAGGCTCAGCCTCTCCATGACCATTATCTTAACTTCACTGAACCAAGTATGTCGCCTATACGAACCCGTATTAAGATATTAAATAAGTTTGAATGAGTAAAGCCAAGGCTTTAGGTTAGCCATTAGCCACCAGAAACAGAACCTACGTATCGTTTTATATTCCTATTCCTTTTAATTATTCTTGAGATCCCTTTAATTATTCATGATATTATTTTAGATTTAAACCGATTAATTTTTATGTTGATTCAAGTGCATTTTTTTCACTGTTTTTAATCGTAGTTAATACAAGAGAATTGGCCATAGAATTCATGATCAGAAATTCAGAATCATGGATCTGTTGAGATAACAATGAATCTTGGCATCCACCAAGTTTATGAAAACAACTATAAGGGGGTGTTTGGTTCGCAAAATGTTTATTCCTGGCATGGAATCTGTCAAATGAATGGAATTCTGTAAGGAATGGAATGTATTTGAATCCAAATACTATAGTTTGTTTGGTTGTCAGGAAAGGAATGGATTTTAGATGCAATTCCTTAACTGTTTTCCGTTTGGTTGATAAATCTGTCAAAAAGAATTTTTTTCTTGAAGTACAAAATATTTTAAAACAATGATTTATTTAACTGTTTTCCGGAGCCGAAAACCCTAGCCGCAAATGGAGAAGAACGGCGGCGGTGATGGAGCAGAAATGACACCGGTGATGGAGCAGAACGGCGGCGAGCAGAACCCGCCGGAGATGGAGCAGATCTGTGGTGAGCAGTCCGGCGGCAAGCGAGAGAAAGAAGACATTCTTTTTTGTTTGTGGCTGCTAGTAGGGATGAGCACTTGGACCAAAAAAACCGGCTGGGACCAAAAATAACCCAAAAACCGGCTCGGACCAAATCGTTATTAATATAATTGGTACGTTTCGGTTTCTTTATAATCACTATTTTCGATTTTCCGGGTTCGGTCCACCGGTGTTCGGTTTTTAACCCGATCCAAACCGGAATTTAAACTTTATGTTATCATTTTTAAAGTTTATGTTATATTGTTGTTTTTTGTAGTCCACAAAGGAACAACATTTTTAAATATTATTTCTAAATTATATAAAAAGTCTATGTAATAGCTATTGAACTCTTTCATAAATATATAATCATGTAAAGTCTTTTAACAGTGTAAATATTTTATTATTATAATACTATAGAGATAAAATATAAAAATCTTAATATAAGTAAGGTATGTTTGATATTTTTATTTTGTTCAAAAAAAATGTAATAAACTTAATAATTTCTCAAAGAGAAGAGTTTAGGAAGAAAAGATGAACAAAACAAATAGAAAATCCATAAAACTTAACCGGTTCCAACGGGTCCGAGAACCAAAAAACCGGACCAAACCCGATTTACAAACATTGGGCCGGTTTTCGGTTTTCTTATTTCTCTAATTTTGGTTTTCGGTTTTTTTCGGTCCGGACCTGTTTGAGTCGGTTTGGTCCAAACACTCATCCCTAGCTGCTAGGGTTGTTAAAAGGAATGCTTTGAGAACGGAATTTAAATTCCTTTCATTTTGCTATGGAATGGTCATTCCTTCAAAAGGGGGGATTTTTTTTAAAAATATGGAATGGTCATTTCATTCCTTTGGACTACCAAACAACCCATCAGAATGGAAAATCCATTCTATTTTTGTCAGATTCCGTCATATTCCAGCGAACTAAACGCCCCCTAAGCTGTTTTAGACTAGTAATTTTGATAAATGATTTCATAATTATTATTACTAACGTTGTATATATGTTTATTTCAAGAAACATCCAGAATGCTTGAAACTTATTTCTTTGATAAATGATGGATCACTTCAATGTATGATCAATATGTTTCTCCAGATCTTGGTGAGGATAAAGGTTATTAGTAGGTCATCCAGGATTAGTGCCTATAACCAGTTCATTCGTAAAATTTTTACTTGTTTTTTGTGTTTTGTCTCTGATTAATACAAAAGTTATGGATCTTACGTAACAATGTGATCAGGAGAGGACGTTTGAAAATAGATGATGTTACATATTACATTGAATGCAGCTCTAAAACTTAATAGGTACAAATTACTCAGACCAATTTTGTTATTTTAGTGTTTCAATTAGTTTTTTTTTATTGATGACAGAATATAAAGGAGAAGCAAAGTTCATGACCAAGATACTTTGTGTTAGTTTCTTGAACTTTTTATCTGCTACTCTGGTCGTAACTTGAGTTTATTGAACCATTTATAGCGACACATTTAGTTACTTTCTGCAGTACATCTAGTCATAATTACTAACTCTTTATTGAACCTACATGACAAAACATATCAATGTTGGTTATGATTTTGAGCAGTGAAAACACCCTAGCTTTTAGATGGTAAAAGACACTTAATATCAATCTTGTTTGTAAGGTTATTTTGGTGCTTAAATTGCTCCCTTGGAATTTTGTTCTCTGGTCTCTTCTTCTGTCTAGTTTACTGTCTAGTTTACTATACATGTTGGCAACATATTACTGGGAAGTAGTGGTATTTCCAGGAACACATCGCTTGAAAGCTCACCCTGCAATTATTAGTGCAAGGGTTGGTTATGTTGGCCTTTCATTTGTGATATGGGCTATAGTTTTCCTTTATGCCATTATTTATTGGATCAAGAGTGTTGCAATATTATCGCATAAATTTTTTTCTGGATACCAGTTGATCATTATATTGTATGTTAAATTTCATATAAATAGTTTATTATCTTATTTTACTGCCTGTCAATCAATCTTTAGTGGACTAATTATTGCAATATTATCGCAAACCCTAGTCGCCGCCTCCATCTTGCTGTCGCCGGCTCCATCTTGTTGCCGCCTTACCGTAACCCTAAACAGTCACCGCCGCCGCCTCCTTACCGAAACCCTACACAGCTGCCGCCTATCACCCTAATATCCGCCGATTCCTCGCTGAAACCCTAAACGGCCGCCGCCGCCATACCGTAACCCTAAACGGCCGCCTCCGCCGCCCCTTGCTCTCTCTTTCAGTCGCCGCAACAGAAACGAGCCGACACTCTCTCCAACAGTCGTATCAAACCCAAATGTCAGACGCACAACCCCCCACTTCCGCAAATCCACCAATGCCCCAACAAACCACAACTCCAACCCTTAACGACTATTGGACCTTTAACCCCTACCCACCTCAACCTACTACGCTACCTCAAGCATTTAGTACAATGCCTTTGCAGCCACCGGCGAACACTCTTAACTCTGGGTGGTACATGGACACCGGTGCTACCTCGCATATCTCTGCGGACACAGGTAATCTTACTACTGTTTGTGATAATTCATTACTTCCGTCTATCGTTGTTGGAAACGGGGCTACTATTCCCGCTACCACCACCGACCATAGCATTTTGTCATCATCTCATCGTCCTCTATATTTAAAAACGTTCTTGTCACCCCTCAGATAATCAAAAACCTTATTTACGTTCGTCGTTTCACTCGTGACAACAATTGTAGTGTTGAATTTGACAAGTTTGGTTTTTCTGTGAAAGATCTCACGACTCGTCAACAACTACTCCGATGTGACACTGACGGCGACTTGTACCCGCTTTCCACCATCAATCAGTCTGCTTTTCTGTCTTCCAGTCACACAACCAGTCACACCACCTGGCACCAACGCCTCGGTCATCCGGGAGACGATGTTCTTCGTTTTCTTATTTCTAGTAATTTCATTAATTGTAATACTACCAAACCTTCAAGTTTGTGTCACGCATGTCAACTAGGCAAAAATGTTAGACACCCTTTCTATTCTTCAAGTACTGTCGTTAATGAGCCGTTTGATATAATACATTCAGATTTATGGATATCACCTATTACGAGCAATGGTGGTTTTAAGTACTATGTTCTGTTTTCTGATCACTTTTCTCATTTCTTGTGGGTGTATCCTCTTAAAAATAAAAGTGATGCGTTTGTTTAGTTTCAACAATTGCGTGCGTACGTTAAAACTCAATTTCAAAAAGAAATCAAAGCGTTTCAGTGTGATCATGGTGGTGAATTTGATAACACACCTCAACATAATCTTTTTAAAAGTGCTGGCATCCAATTTCGTTTCTCTTGTCCTCAAACCTCCCAACAAAACGGGAAATCTGAACGCATGATTCGTAACATAAATAATTCCATCCACGCTCTCCTATTTCAAGCTCATTTACCGCCTCAGTTTTGGGTGGAAGCCCTTTTCATGGCTGTCCACTTACATAACATCCTACCATCCACCACCATCCAAAATACCATCCCTTTCACGAAACTTTTCAACAAACCTCCCACCTATTCCCATCTTCGTGTCTTCGGATGCCTCTTCTACCCCTCACCATTCCATCTCACAAGCTCCAACCTCGTTCCACCCCCTGTGTCTTTCTAGGCTACCCAACCAACCACCGAGGCTATCGCTGTCTCGACATCGCCACTCACAAAATCATCATCTCTCGTCATGTTAATTTTGACGAGTCCCAATTTCCCTTTCCGACCATACCATCTACCACCGCCCCCCCCCAAAACACACTCCATGTAGATTCCCCTGAACCCTCCCCCATCGCTCGCTCCATTCTCACAAACCCAATTTCCGCAACCACACTCATCCCCACTTCTCCCAATTCTCCTGTCTCCTCTTCGGTTCCCTCTCCTCCTGACCAATCATCCCAATCCTCACCTCCTCCACCTCATCCCATGGTCACACGCTCCAAATCTGGCATCACTAAACCGGTCAATCGTCTCAATCTCAATGTCTCTCACGTCTCCCCTCTTCCTACCTCTTACCTCACTGCTCTTCAATCCCCTGACTGGCAAAATGCTATGAAAGACGAATTTAATGCATTACTTAAAAACGGTACGTGGAAACTTGTCCCTCGGCCACCAAAAGTTAATATTGTTCGTTCTATGTGGCTGTTTAGACATAAGTATCATGCTGATGGTACTCTGAGTAGGTACAAAGCCCGTTTGGTTGCAAATGGGTGGAGCCAACAAAAAGGAGTTGACTGTGATGAGACTTTTAGCCCTGTGGTCAAACCTGCGACAATACGTACTGTCCTGAGCCTTGCGGTCTCTCGTGATTGGCCCATTCACCAATTAGATGTCAAAAATGCCTTCCTTCATGGCAACCTTTCTGAGACCGTCTATATGCATCAACCTCCGGGGTTTAAGCATGCTACTCATCCTGATTATGTCTGCCTCCTGCAAAAATCCCTATACGGCCTCAAACAGGCTCCACGAGCCTGGTTTCAACATTTTGCATCCTTTACCACACGTGTCGGGTTCATTCACAGCAAAACTACACCTCACTTTTGATCTTCCGACGTGGGTCTGAACTTGCATACCTCCTCCTGTACGTTGATGACATTATTCTCACGGCTTCGTCTACGGCTCTTCTACAGCAATTATTACCTTGCTTCACACAGAGTTTGTCATGACTGATCTTGGTTCGCTAAATTATTTTCTGGGCATTTCCGTGGTTCGCAACTCGTTCGGCTTGTTCCTCTCCCAATCCAAATATGTCATGGAAATTCTCGAACGTGCTCACATGCTTAATTGCAACTCATGTCGCACTCCAGTTGACAGTGAAAGGAAACTTGGTCCGGATGGCACTCCGGTCTCTGATCCTGAATTATACCGCAGTCTCGCAGGTGCTCTACAGTATCTTACATTCACTCGCCCGGACATAACATACTCTGTCCAACGAATTTGCCTCCACATGCATGATCCACGAGAGCCTCATCTAAATGCTTTGAAACGAGTTCTGCGCTACATTCGTGGCACCACTGATCTTGGCCTCCAGCTTTTCCGGTCTCCCTTGCTTCAACTCACAGTCTACACAGACGCTGATTGGGCTGGGTGTCCGAGCACCCGTCGATCCACATCTGGATACTGCGTGTTTTTGGGTGACAACATCATCTCTTGGTCATCCAAACGTCAAAATACTACTTCTCGCTCCAGCGCCGAAGTCGAATACCGAGGTGTCGCTAATGTTGTCGTTGAAACTGCATGGATTTGTAACCTTCTGTGTGAGTTACATCTTCCCTTGCAATCTGCTTCAATTGTGTACTGTGACAATGTTAGTGCTATGTACCTGTCTTCGAATCCTGTTCAACATCAACGCATGAAACACATCGAGATTGACATTCATTTTGTCTGTGACAAAGTGGCAGCCGGACATATTCGTGTTCTTCATGTTCCTTCACGCTACCAGTATGCTGATATCTTCACGAAAGGTCTACCGTTTCAACTATTTGCTGATTTTCGTTCCAGTATGAGTGTTCGTCCCTCTCCCCCTCAAACTGCGGGGGACTATTAACCGATGGTTTAGCCATATAATGTTTAGCCTAGTTTGTGTCATTTTGTCCATTGGCCCGTTGGCCCATCATATTTTATTTATATATCTGCTTTCGTTATTGAAATGGATCATGGAACTTTGACAATCAAACAAAGGGTCTATGCTTCCGTTGCGACGGGAAATTCGCACCGGGCCATCATTGTCCCAGCAAAACTCTCCAGGTACTTATTATTGATGATGACGAGGAGGAAGGCAGTAAAGAAGACGGATCCGAGCATGCCCATATGGATACGGTCGCAGTATCACTTAACTCGGTTAGTGGGCTTACTCCACCACGTACCATGAAGGTTAAGGGCGTTGTGGGTGGTGTACAGCTGGTGGTGCTGATTGACAGTAGAGCAACCCATAATTTCGTCTCCAAACGGGTGGTTGATAGGCTGGGAATTAGGGTGACGGGCACTGGATCAGTTGGGGTAAAATTGGGAAACGGTATGATGGACCGGAGTCAAGGGACGTGTAAGGGGGTTGTTCTTAATCTTCCCGGGCTGTAGATTCTGGAAGACTTTTATCCCTTGGACCTTGGCGGCTCAGATATGATCCTCGGCATAAAGTGGCTGCCAACTCTCAGGGATATGACGGTAAACTGGCGAGAACTACGCATGAAATTCTGGGAAGGGGATCGACATATCACAATAACAGGTGACCCGAGCTTATCAAGGTCGGTCACTTCTTACAAAGCACTCTCGAAATTATTACAACACAAGGAGGGATATTTGGTTCACTTGAGTGTCGAAGAGGAGAAACCCGCAGCACGTATGGTGCCAGCAGAAATACAAGCCATGCTTGAGGGGTTTCATGACGTTTTCGAGATGTCAGTCGGCCTACCCCCATCCCGCAGCCATGAGCACACAATAACACTTCGAGACGGGACGACTCCCATTAGCGTGCGACCTTACCTATACCCCCACATACAGAAGGACGAAATCGAGAAGCTAGTGCATAAGATGTTAGACGCTATGATCATTTAGCCAAGTTCCAGACCATTCTCAAGTCCCTTCTTACTCGTCAAAAAGAAAGATGGCAGCTGGCGTTTCTATGTGGATTATCGGGTTCTTAACAAAGCAACAGTCCTTGACAAATTTCCTATACCAGTCATTGACGAATTGCTGGACGAATTGCACGAGGCGATACCATTTTTCCAAATTAGACCTCAAAACAGGATACCATCAGATCAGGATGAAACCCGAAGATATTCCAAAAACAGCGTTTCGCACTCACGAAGGACACTACGAATTTTTGGTTATGTCGTTTGGGCTAACCAACGCCCCGGCTACTTTACAGTCCCTCATGAACAAGGTATTTCAACCACTCTTAAGACGTTTTGTCCTAGTATTCTTTGACGATATACTAATATATAGCAAAACCAAGAGCGACCACCTCGAACACCTTTCCACTATTTTGTCGCTGCTACAGGAAAATAAGTTGTATGCGAATCGGAAAAAGTGCTCGTTTGCACAAGGTCAGGTGGAATATATGGGCCACATTGTATCACGACAAGGGGTATTAGCTGATCCATCAAAGATTGACGTCATGCTGAAATGGTCGGTTCCAAAAACATTATGCGAACTCCGAGGTTTTTGGGGTTGACATGGTATTATCATAAGTTTGTGAAGGATTACGGGAAGATTGCATGGCCTCTCACAGAACAACTTAAAAAGGATAACTTCAAATGGACCGATGATGCCACCGAGGCTTTCCGGAAGCTTCAGACAGCAATGACACAAGTTCCTGTTCTCGCTTTACCAGATTTTCACAAAGAATTCATCGTTGAGACAGATGCATCAGGCTACGGGCTAGGAGCGGTATTGATGCAAGGCGGTCAACCACTAGCATATTTCAGTCACATGCTAGGAACCCGGGCCCGACTCAAATATGTCTACGAACGGGAACTAATGCCAATCATCATGGCAATCCAGAAGTGGCGACCATACTTGCTTGGGCGAAAATTCTTAGTCCGTATGGATTAGCGGAGCTTGAAGCACCTCCTGGAACAACGAACCGTTACCGAAGACCATTAATAGTGGCTATCTAAGCTCCTGGGATATAATTTTGATATTGTCTACCGCTCGGGCAAAGAGAACGGCGCAGCAGATGCTCTTTCTCGAAAAAAATCTGAAACGCAACTCACCGCACTGGCGGTATCCGGAAGGCTCAATTGGGACGGGCTGTGGCAGGAACTAGACACAGACGCCGAAATCCAGTTACTAAAACAGAAGGTCGCGGGCGGAGAACCAACGGCACACGGTCGAACATAATAGACTACTTTTTAAAGGCCGACTGGTGCTTCCGTCTAGGTCCTGTTGGATTCCGCTGATTTTTCAGGAATTCCACAGCAGTGTGGTTGGTGGTCACTCTGGGTGCAGAAAACATATCAACGTTTAGCCCGCGAGGTGTATTGGCCGGGTATGAAGGGTGACGTGACAAGACGAGTGGCAGAATGTGATGTGTGCCAACGACAAAAATACTCCACCATGGCACCTGGGGGTCTGTTGCAACCGTTAGAATTACCCGCTACTGTTTGGTCCGAAATCACTATGGATTTCATTAATGGTCTGCCAAAGTCCGAAGGTAATACCGTCATTTTTGTGTTAGTCGATCGGCTTAGCAAATACGCGCTTCATTCCATTAAAGCACCCGTACACGGCTCCCATGGTGGTTGGGGTTTTTGTGCGAGAAGTGGTGAGATTGCATGGCATACCTGATTCAATTGTCTCTGATAGGGACAAGGTTTTTCTGAGTAAGTTTTGGAGGGAATTGTTTCGCTTGTTGGCCACCAAGTTGAAACGGAGTACAACTTACCATCCAAACACGGATGGTCAAACCGAGGTGGTCAACCGCTGTTTGGAAACCTATTTGCGATGTTTTGCCGCAGATACACCGAAGAAATGGGGTCACGTGGCTACCGTGGGCCGAATATTGGTACAACACGTCATTTCACACTTCTACAAATACGACACCCTTTCGGGTCTTGTACGGACGAGACCCACCCCGTTTGCTGTACTATGGAAGCCCGCCAACTCCAGTCAGTACGGTTGATCAGTATTTAGAAGGGCGAGATCGGGTTTTGCAAGAACTGCGAGGGTACCTATTGAAGGCCCAGCAAGCTATGAAAACACACGCAGATTCGCATCGACGGGATGTCCGGTTCGAAGTCGGGGAGTGGGCTTATTTGAAGTTAAAACCATACCAGCAACAGTCAGTTGCACGCTACCGAAACCAGAAGTTAGCGCCCCGGTATTTTGGACCTTTTGAAGTTTTGGAAAAAATCGGGCACGTTGCGTACCGCCTTAAGCTACCAGAGATACCGCACGTATACATGCGGTGTTTCATGTTTCACAACTTTGGAGAGCAATTGGGAACTGTGAGGCTGCCCCGCAGCTGCCAGCAACATTAAATGAGGAGATGGAGGTACTTTTGCAGCCGGCTCGGGTCGAAGGGGTCCGTATTAGCGCAGGGGGTCGGGAGGTGTTAATTCGCTGGAAATATCTTCCTGTGTACGAGGCCACATGGGAATTATTTGATGTGTTGGATCAGCAGTTTCCGACATTCAACCTTGAGGACAAGGTTCGTGTTTGGGAGGGGAGTAATGATACGACCCAACATACGGGTCGGTTTGGGCAAGTGTACCAAAGACGGAGCTAGGGGAAGTAAGAGATAAGTCCTGGTGATTTTGTTAGGATAAGGTTTTTTTATTTAAATTTAAATTAGTTTTGTGTTTATCTGGCAGCAGGTTTTCTAAGAGTTTATCTAGTTATATTAGAGTTTATGTAATTACGTGTTGGTAGGGATTTGTTTAGTGGGATCCTATAAATATGGTCCTCCATTCCTTGATTGATTTTTTATGCAATTAATTAATTAAGTCTTTGACTTTTGCTGGAGATCTCCTGTTCTCGAAATCAGGAATTCATAATTCCAGTTGGGATTCAGATTTTGTTCCTATCAGAGTGTGGAGGATTCTACCATGATGAAACTAAAAAATCTTAAAAAATCAGCTAAAATTTCTCGTGATGAAACTAGTATGAATTAGTTTTGTAGTTGTAGTTGGTATTGTTGGTGGCTTTGCCTTTTAGTAATTTAGTAACTGTTATTTTATGTTAACAGGAAAGGATGGGATGCAAACATGAAGTTTTGGACTTGAAAGTTATGTCTTAGAAATGAATAGCATTACGATTTATATTTTTGGTTAGGGTGATTGAAATTTGTAGATACTAGACATTTCATGTTATTTTTGTATTTGCTATGATGTACGACTTTTAATTCAAAGTAATGAAATTACTTTTTGTTCATATTATGTAGTTTTTAAATTGTTTTTACTATTAATCTAATTAAATAAATAGAATAAATAAATAGAATATTAATAATTTTTACCTACTATGAATGAAATTAATATTTAAGATTTTAGTTGTTACAAATTTATATATTTTAATTATTACAAATTAAAAATTAGTGAAAATTTTATGATCAATTGTTGATTAATATTAGTAAGATGGTGATCACCTTTTTTGATTTCTAGTAGTAAATTAATGACCACTTTTTTTTTGTCTCTAGTAGTAAATCTGTGACCACATTTTTTGGTCTCTAGTATTAGAACCGTGACTACTTTTTTTGGTCTCTAATAGTAACTTAGTGACCAATACTTTGGTCTCTAACATCGTTGACAGAAAGAGTCAACTAACCCCAATTAATGACCTCTTTTTTGTCATTAAAATTGGTCACTAACCAAATTTTAGTGACGACTTTTACTAATTAGTAACAAAATTTAGTGACATTTAGTCGTCACAACGATAGTGACCCCCATGTTTTAGTCACTATATAGTGATCAGTTTCATATTTGGTCACTGTCAAAAATTAGTGTCTGACCTTTAGTGACGAACAGTGATCACCCATATTTTGGTCACTAAATACCATCTGTGACTATATTTTCACTGTTAGTGACCAAATATTTTTCGTCACTAAACACCTTTTTTTCTTGTTGTGATTTTGAATTCCAATTTAAAAGTAATTTCATTTATTTATTCATTGATTTATACCACTTATTCAAAAAAAAATAATGATAAATATTTTAGATTTATTGTCACATATCACGTCATTCTGTTATATGATTAAAATGTATATAAAATGAAATATTTTAAATTTCGTGATTTATAGATAACTCTTACTATAAATTTATATATTATAAAATAAACACGTGATATTATTCATAAATATTTAATATTTAAACTATTCTACATTTGTTCAAAAAATATATGTGTTTCTAATTTAGTCTATTATATTAAAAGAGAAAATTTCCAACAATATGTTTTCACGTACTTTTAAAATCTATTTTTTTGTGTTTTATTTATAGTTACATGAATATAATTTTTACTAGTTTGTTTATTATAAAAGGGTCAAGTACACATTTGAACATCCAACTTTTAAATATGTTTTATTTAACCACTAAACTATTTTTTATCCCGATTTAGCAACTAAACTTTAGTTTCTTGTTATATTCTGAGAAAAATAAATAAAACTAATGGTTAAATTGATACAAGATAATAAGATATGATAGTTTAGTGACCAAATCGAGATAATTTTCAATAGTTAAATTGATTAAAAAAATTTGTGGCTTAATTTGTATTGAAAAAATAGTTTAGTATAATTAAATTCGGGTAAACGGGTTTTTGCTCAATCAGGGACGTGCCTATCATTTTTGGAGCCTGGGGCAAAACTTATAAATGACACTCTAAACATGTATATATGTATATATAACAGTTGAAGATTAAAGGAAACACCTATGTAAATATCACAATCAAACAAATAGCAAATCAAGTAAACTACTAATATTAGTTTAGGTATCAGAGGGAAAAAAAAAATTGGTCCCCTTGGTTGTTGGGGGCAATATTCTATGTTGCACACCTCAATGGGCCGGCTGGGTGCTCAATTATGATTCATATATTAATTAATAAACTTGTTATTAAATTACTAATAAAGTGGTTTTGTCTTCACTCTTCTTCACTTTACATCCTAAACTGGGCAACATCAACTACCACACGGTTTGGATCCTTTGCGATTCAAATATTTAAGGCTGGCAGTCTCGCATACGTCATCTCATGGCGTTGGCGGGCGGAACGTCACTATTTTTTACTTTGCAATAATTTACAATTTTTTAATAATATATCAACTAATTACACAAATGGTCCATATAGTATATGACAAGTTATGATTTCTGACTTTCAAAAAATTATATTACTGTGGATAGTTCCTAAAATTTCTTTCTACACTTTTTGGGTCTCTGAGACCGTTAAACTTAACTAATGTCTGTTAAATCATTAAAAATAATGGTTTTGCCCATTTTAAAAGTAACTCTTAAGGTCCTTAAGCTTTTAATTAAGATTTGGAGGTTAGGGGTTTACATATATAATTTTTTATTTCAAGTTTGGATATTATGGTTTCAATTTTTGTTCATAGGACCATGATGTGTGTTCTTTTGTGTTTCGATTTGGTTTATGCTTTTTTGTCCTTGTTTTATTGTTTTCTTGTTGATTTTAGTCTTATGTTTCTTTTTTTTTTTTAAGTATAGGTTTAGATTTGTATCCCTTCGGATGTTTATAACATTTGGACTCAAAATGTTTTTATTGATTATGAATTTTTTAGATATAATGTTTATATGTTTCGATTTGGGTTTTTCCCAGTGGTTTAAGATCTTTACGTGATGCTCAGTGGGTATATTTTATGTAACATTCTGATGAAGGGTTTGGAATTTTGTAGATTGGGTCGATGATCGTTTCCAGAAGGTGAATGTGATCGTCAAGTACATGAGATAGTAGCAGCTAATGTGTGGTCGTCAAATTGGGGGTGCACGATGAACACCAAACAATAGATGGAATCCAATTTTCAACTTCAAATTTATTAAATTTTGCTTTTGTATTATTTTAACTTCATTCTATGACAGTGTGACAAATACATGATAATTATATATTTTATCGTTAAAGGATGTAAAGGAATGAGAAAGTAGGATATGAAGATTCATGACTTGAAGATGATGCTACTTTTCAGATATTATAGTTTAATTTACTACGGAAGCAATTCTAAAATCCATATTGATTTACACGTGTATGATTTGTCAGTGTTTGGTTTGCATAATTATTTTTATGTATGTGCATTTATATGGTTTGTAGGATATAACTCTTTATGGTTCCTTTATTCACTTTGTTAATCTTTTGTGTTTGGTGTGGATCTGGTGTGTTTCTTTAAAAAAGCATGTGTTGTTTGAATTTTGTTTCACCCTTATCAAATGTGTTTAATTTGATTTTTTAATTTTTGTTAATCTAGGATTATGATGTGTATTCATTTAAAATATGAGTGAAAGAAACAATTTAATTAAAACTAAAAGAAAAAGATTATAAGCTTCAAGATTAACAATTTAACAGACAGTAGTTAAGATTAACAACTTCAGGGATCTAAGGGTAAAAGTTCTTGTTTTAGAGTTATCTATGTAATAAACTAATAACATTCCATGAGTGACTAAAATCATAACTTGTTATATACTATAGGGACCAGTTGTGTAATTTAGTCTATTATATTAAATTATTAAAAAAAAAATATTTAAGTATTCATTTTTCTTGCTATATTTATGGTGTGTTGGGTTGCACTACCACTCTGCTTTAGATCTCAACCCTACCAAATATTCTATGGAGTCTTCCACTTGGCTAGATCAAAGCAACCGGATCAAAGCTATTCAAAGGCTTTTGGAAAGCCGACAAGTGATGAATAGGCTCCAAGAAATGCTTTATCAGAGAGACGAGATTGACTATGACTCAATATCGGCTGATGACGTGGTTAGTAAGATCATAGGGATGTTCGATAACACCCTTTCAATCTTGACATCGTCTAATCACGATGAGATTGTAAATGTCTCAACTTTTGATAATCAATTTTTGGGTGGCGGGAATAATCAAAAGTCGGAAGATTCAAGTGGCAAGCGTAGGACTCGAACACAAGTAAAACCTAGAAGAGGATGCTATAAAAGAAGGTATATTTTATGTTACAATAACAATTAGCTAGTTGAATACGATATGATAATATTATTTTTGGTAAATCTTATGTTAATAATGATGATGTTGTAGATTAAATAGATGTTATATAAAATTTATCTTTGCGTATATGTTAATAGATATTATATATATATATATATATATATATATATATATATATATATATATATATATATATATATATATATAATAATATAAATAATACATATTAATATATAATGTGAATGTAGTGTGTGATGTGTGTGTGGTGTGTGTGTGTGTGTGTGTGTGTGTGTGTGGTGTGTGTGTGGTGTGATGTGTAAATCAAGTGACGTACCCACCTATTACACAGCGCACCCGAAGGTACCACTCTTGAAATTATATTTTTGAATTTTTTTCATAAACATGTTTTAATTAACGTTACACAGATGATATATAAATTTCACGCAAATTAAAACATTCTAAGGGCATGAAATCACGCATCACATAAATACACGTTCACATATATTCAAATTTATGTTAGTGTACGTTCACATCATTTTTAGGAGCTAGGAGATGTGAATGCATGTGAAATTTACATATTATCTTCATAATATTGATTAAAACATGTTTATGAAAAAAAATTTAATTTTTTTTTAAATGTGGTACCTTCTGGTGTACAGTATATATAATGAGTGGTATTCTCTTGAACCATATTTCATGTATATATGTGTGTGTTATTTACTTAACAAATGTCAATGTGTGGAGGTTTGTTCCTTTTATACATGTCAGCCTATTATCTTTGGGATAGAATTATTCGGAACGTCTTGCATGCTTTTTTGTTTATTTTCTTTTATAATTCTTGTTCTCTCATAATTCTATTAATTAATAACTTTTAGTTGCTTAAATATTTTACTTAAAAAAACATACACGCATATGCATATGCATATACATATACATATACATATACATATACATATACATATACATATACATATACATATACATATACATATACATATATATATATATATATATATATATATATATATATATTCTTACTATAAATAAAACTCTCTTTGGAAGAGTTAGGTCTTGTTTGTTGGCATTAAGAGGCTTTTAAAAAAGCTTTAAATTTAAATTTGAGACCTAAAGCAATATAAGTTTATTTGTTTAATTTCATATATAAGAGGATGTATCCTATCTTTACAATTAAGAGAAAAAAATGATTCTGAAATTATTTTAAGAGGTTTTCTATTTTTCTTTTTTACAAATACTACCTTCTTTTCTCTCAAAAAAAAAAAAAAAAAAAAAAAAACAAACAGCCAACACTCCACACTCTATTTCTTCAATTTAATTAATTTTGTAATATAAATCAATTAGTTACTAATTTGATATAATATTCGATCTAAGTAATATATTTCAAATGTTTTATATTACGAAACAGACAATCTTAATATCACATTTTAATTTCAGATTTCAAATCTTTAAGTCACCTTTAAATTTCAGACGTGATTTTACAACTTCATAGGTTTAACATGGATCAATAATAACCTCCAAAAGTGAAACAACTTGAGGAAGTGATTTGCAAAAGTGTAAGCTTGCAAAAGGATATTTAGTCTAACACTACTAATTTAACTTTTTTTTTCCCAACCAAATAGTTGTGGGATCAACTTTTATTTGAGACATAGATAGTTGTCCAAGATATAAATAGGTCGTAGTATGTGTTGTTTTCAATACAAGGTGTCTTAAGGGTTGTTTGTTTACATCTTAATGGAATCATTAAGAAGTCATATTCAAATATAAAATGATCTCTTAATAGTTCCAATCATAACCTTAATTTTTAATTGAACAAAATTACTTATTTACACTCCTAATATTTATAAAGTAAACTCTTAATTAGCTTGATATAAATGTGAGTTGTATCATTTAAATTTACAAGTTACAATTACATCAACCAATTTTTACCAAATATATATATCTATAAAACTAAAAAGTTACGTTTCTAGTGGAAAGCTTCAAGCCTAAAAATTACTTGATCGAGCTCAACACTATCACTAATCTTATTATACATACTACTTTATGTATCCCTACAACCACTACTAGAAAAACTACATATAGCAACGATCATTTTTCGTTGCTAAAAGACTGAATTTCGTTGCTAAACGACATTTGCAATGAAATTAGCAACGAAAATAAGGCGTGGTTAAAACGGCCGATGCTAAATCAATTTAGCAACGAAAATTAGTAATTCGTTGCTACATTACCAACGAAATTTACAAATCGTTGTTAATACTGAGAAAATGTAGTGTCGTTGCTATTTTTTAATTTAGCAACGATATTTTTTCTTTCCTTGCTAATTAATATGTTTAGCAACGAACTTCCTTTCCTTGCTATTTGGATTTTAGGATTGATATTTTGTAACATGCTACTTATTTTTAACAACGATTTAGTCGTTGCTAATTCCCTAAAAAATTTAGCAACACCTTCCTTGTTTCTAAACACCCATTTCAAACCGAAAATCTGAATTTGTAGCACAATTCAATCTTTCAAACAAATGCCATACACAAAAATAAAAAACACCTTCATGAATTGAGTATTTATCACAACCAAAAACAATCCATACATAATCAATCATCCATGCATAACCCATAGAATATGTAGCTAATGTTTTGCAATCCATACATAATCAATCATCCATGCACAACCAAAAACAATCCATACATAATCAATCATCCATGCATAACCCATATAAAACTTAACTCGGCTTCATTTTCTTTCAAGCGTTGATCATTTTCAATTTCTCTCTCCTTCAAACGTTGCTCGAAATCAATTTCCTGCTCCTTCAACCGAATTGCCATTTCCTCGTTCATACGTTCTTGAATTTCTTTTTCAAAATCTACCAACAACTTTTCTACCAATAAACAATAAGCAATTTCAATCAATTTTAATCCATTACAACCTATTAATTAAGGGGTGCAACTAATAACACAAAAAATAAAGTATGTTTCATACACTTTGATGAATCATTTGTTAAAAATCCTGCTTTCATTCCAAACACCTACAATTACACACTAAACCTCTCTCCAAATTCTTTCAATCAAAAACATCAATTGATGCAAGAATTGTTTATGAAAACAACAAAATAACATCAAGAAGCAACAAATTGTAAGAGAATACGAGAATTATGAGGTAATATGTGTTTTCAATTCACCATTTAATTGTGCATGCATATCTACGGTTGGACCAAAGTCCAGAACCAAAATTCGCATAACATGGAATTAAATTCATAAATTAGAGTTCAAATCAAGTCTTAAACATCATTGTACACACATGCCCGTATTCATCTACAATTTAATTAGTGTTTCATGTCAAAAAAAAAAGATGCATGTTAATTGTTAAGTTCGAGACTCCCAAGTCTCAGACAGTTGTGAGGATTTCAAGACATGTATGAGGGCTTCTCATCTTTTGAATTTAGGACTGATTGTTGGACTGAAAAACAAACCGATCTTTCTCCCTAATTTTGTCTCGGTGTGGGCTGCACATATGAGGGAACCGTTGAGTAATGTGTGTGTGCCTTTCAATTAATACAATAGGACCAGCGGCCATGACAGAATATATGTATTGTTCATGTGATTATTTAAACTTGATTCGCCATTAATCCTTTTCAAGTTGCTGCAATGTAATAGCTAAAGCATATAGTAGGATAGGTGTGTGTGTTGTGCTTGCTGTCTAGAAACAATTTAAACAGCAGCCAATCAGCCCCCTAAATTGATTATAGTTGTTGTCCGTAACTCAGCAATATGCTGACTTACTGGACTATTAAAGTCCCTTAACTTGCAATATCTAGTTCCTCAACTCGCAAACAACTTAGCATATAAACTCGTGATTAAACTAAACATATGTGTGAGTATTAGTGACTTTAAAACTAAAAATTACAGCAGCAAATTGACAGCAATTAAAACATATATTAGAATGTTTTGTGTGTGCTCCGTAACTCAGATATATGCTGAGATACTGGACTTTATTTGTCCCTTAACTCACAAACATAGCAGCCTTTTAACTTCTATATATGTAAACAGGTTTAAGTGTTAATGTTTGTATGTAAAATCAGCCCATAGTCAATAAATATACATGTGTTTAATTTATAAGTATACATCAAAGTCAAGTGTGTGTGTGTGCGCTTATACTACAGCCTTGTGATGAGGTGTGAACAACTCAGCAACCTTAATCAATATATATTCGTCCAATTTTCCGAGGGATTACTGAGAGATTGTTTACCGAGGGATTACCGATGTCCAATTTTCCGAGAGATTACCGAGAGATTATTTACCGAGGGATTACCGACGACCAATTTTCCGAGGGATTACTGAGATATTACCGACAAAAGTAATGCACATCGCTAATCCCTCGGAATCCCTCGATAATACCGAGGGATTTATGACAGAAGTTTATTCATCGGTAATCCCTTAGTAATCCCTCGGTAAACTTTGAAACTAATTTTCATCAGAAATATGAGTTATCAATAAGTCACCAAAATAAAACTAATAAGCTAGTGTCTACAAATAGTAATACATCTTATTCAAAACTATATATTTTTAACCCGCTACCTGCTTAACAAGTAAAACAATAAGTTTCTCGAATAGTTTATTATTAAAAAAACCAATCTTTTCCTATTTTCACGATTAAGTCATTGGACTTCCTTTTTTCTTGTTTAGGTCATTGTACCGTCACTACAAGCAAAGTGTCATTTAGTGACACATGCTTTTAGTGACACAAAAATAAGTGTCACTATATCTTACTTTTAATGACACTTATAAAAAGAGTAGGTAAAGAGCAATCTTTTACTCACATTTTTTCTTTTTTAGTGACACAAAAATTTTGTCACAAAATACTTGAGGCCTATACCCACATACTTTTTTAGTCACTAAATATCTATAGTCACTCCACTTTTACCCACTCTTTTTATTGTGTAGGTAAAAGATTTTGATACCTATAGTGACACTTTTTTGACAAAAAAAGAGTGGGTAAAAGTGGAGTGGGTATAGATATTTAGTGACTAAAAAAGTATGTGGGTATAGGCCTCAACTATTTTGTGACAAAATTTTTGTGTCACTAAAAGAGAAAAAGTGTGGGTAAAAGATTGCTCTATACCTACTCTTTTTATAAGTGTCACTAAAAGTAAGATATAGTGACACTTATTTTTGTGTCACTAAAAGCATGTGTCACTAAATGACACTTTGCTTGTAGTGCGTTTACCGGTTAGTGACCTGCTAAACAGGTTAAATATTTAGTTTTGAATAGGACAAAAATTGTTTAGGGACTTAAACACTCAGGAAAAAATACAGTGACTTAATCGATAAATTCATGAAAATTCGTAGAGTTTTTTCAATATTAACCCTAAAAATAACTCTAATATTTTAATATAAATAGATTAAAATGTAATTAAAAGAATCACATCTTTTAGTTATCTAGTTGTTAATCAAGGAAATAAAGTTATTGCATTTAGCAACGAACTTAGTCATTGCTAAAGTAAATAAAATAGTTGTTAAATACTTATAAAATATTTAGCAACAACATATAGTCGTTGCTGATTATTTTTGTCAAATTTAGCAACGACTTTTGTTAAAAATTTAGTTGCAAAAAAGTAGCGGGAATGTTTCCCTCCTATTTTCACTAACTAGCGACGAATTTAGCAACGAAAATTTGTTGCTAACAAATTATAATAACTTTTTTGCATTTCGTTGCTATTTCGTTGCTGATTTCGTTGCTAATTGAAGATATTAGCAACGACACGTGCGTCGTTGCTAAAAAGTCGTTGCCCTTTGCAGTTTTTCTAGTAGTGAACCAAATAATAAAATTAGAAAGTTTAGTTGATGTATAGAGTAATGATTATAATAATAATAAATGCAATTTATAAATCATTTTTCATCATTAATTTTTCAATTATTTTGTGCATGTTCAGGAAAGGCTCATGGACTTCTGTTACACTAACTTCTAGCTTGATTGATGATGGTCATACTTGGAGAAAATATGGTCAAAAAGCGATCCTCGATGCCAAATATCAAAGGTAATATTTCTCGATAAAATTCATGTGTATATAAGTATATATGCTTATAGGGTCTATAATCTTTTAGCCTTTTAGGCAACAAACTTTAATTTATGTAACTATTTTAGTTTTTAATGTATTTATATATCTTAATTCTCTAAGGTAATTTGTCTAATTTAAACGACATGCATAATTTATCGACAACTTCAATGCATAGGTAATGAAAACCGACATTGCCATAAACAAGTTAGGCAAAATGATAATGGTTTATATGTTTGTTTTTTTAACGCTATTAAATGCACCAAGCGCTGCAACTAGTAAAAAGCCATGTCATTTTAAAAGTTTAAATTCATATATTATTTTAAGATAAAATACACAAATAATATTTTTAATGATTTTTACTGATTTCATTCTAACTTTGTTTTTATTACAAGAATTGTCCTTGAAAAAGAATTTTTTTTGTTAATTATTTTTATTATTTCTAATACCATATATCCTATTGATTATGTTTATTCTTTTTATTGTTTCTAATCATATTATTATTTAATGCAAGGTGATCATAATTTTATATTCTTATGATTTATATAATCATAACTATTTATAGTAGTAATAATAATAATAATAAGTATTATTTCAATTTTTTAATAGTTTTACGATGGTTAACTCATTGTAGGATTATTATACATGTATATATTCAAATTATAATAACTATTTATAATAATGTTATTATTACTATATTTTTACATGTGTACAATATTGTTATAATCTAACAGAATTCAGATATCAAGAAATCAACAACACTTGCAAATTTTGACATATATATGTTTTGCACTCACATTCTCTCATCTAGCAACACACCGATTCATCCATTTTATAGATACAAACTTAGAAACAAAACTTTCTATACACATCACTCACATCTACTATTTGCATTTGCTTCTCAACTTGGTAAAAGACCAAGTAAAATTATATATCCATATTTTATAACACTCCCCCTTGGATGATAATTTTAGTAAGAGTTTAACCACGAAATGTTACCTCATTAAAAACCTTGCTAAAGAAAAACCCAGTGGGAAAAAGAGTACAACGATTGGTTGACTCCCCCTCATATTGTCATCTGAAAGTCATCACATGTTTTGTACATGTCGCATTCCAATGTTGTGAACGTGTTTCACGAACATCGCTTTAGGAAGAGCCTTCGTGAAAAGATCAGCTGAGTTATTGCTAGATTGAATGTATTTCATTTCAATTTAATTGTCCTTTATAAGATCTTGCGGATAGGAGAAAAATCTTGGAGGGATATGTTTGGTCCTGTCACTTTTGATATACCCTTCTTTCATTTGTGACACGCAAACTGCATTGTCTTCATAAATCAATATAGGACTTTTGCCATTCTCAAGTCCACAAGAAGACAAGATGAGTTGTGTCATTGATCTCAGCCATACACACTCTCTGCTGGCTTCATGTAGTGCAATAACTTCAGCATGATTTGGGGATGTTGTAACAAGTGTTTGCTTCTGAGAACGCCACGATATTGCAGTGCCTCCATTTAATAATATGTATCCTGTTTGAGATCTTGCTTTGTGGGGATCAGACTAATAACATGCATCCACATAACCAATCAAACCTTCTTTTGTATTGTTTGAATAAAATAATCTCAAATCAACAGTTCCTCGAAGGTATCGTAAAATGTGTTTGATTCCCATCCAATGTCGTTTGGTGGGGCTAAACTAAATCTAGCCAACAAATTTACTGGAAAAGAAATGCCAGGTGTTGTACAGTTAGTAAGATACATCAGGGCTCCAATTGCACTAAGATATACACTTATGGACCGAGTAAATCTTCATTTTCTTCTTGAGGACGAAATGGATCTTTGTCAATATTAAGTGATCTAACTACCATTGGCGTGCTTAAACGTTTTGCTTTATCCATATTGAAACGTTTTAAGACTTTCTCCGTATAATTTGATTAATGCACAAGTATGTCATTATGCATGTGCTCTATTTGTAAACCAAGACAATATTTGGTTTTACCAAGGTCTTTCATTTCAAATTCCTTCTTTAGTAGACAATGACTTCATTTATCTCAATTATTGTGTCGATGATATTTAGATCATCAACATAGACAACTATAATAACATATCCACCATTTTTATTCTTTATAAACACGCATGGACAAATTTGATTATCTGTATATCCTTTACATATCAAATAATCACTCAAACGCTTATACCACATGCGTCCAGATTGTTTCAACCCATATAAAGATCTTTGTAATTTGATTGAATACATTTCTTTGGGTTTATTGCTTAACACTTCAGGCATTTTAAATCCTTCAGGGATTTTCATATAAATATCACTATCTAGTGATCCATATAAATAAGCTGTAACAACATCCATTAGACGCATTTCTAACTTTTTAGAAACTGCAAGACTGATTAAATATCTAAACGTTATTGCATCCATAACAGGAGAATACGTTTGATCATAATCAATTCCAGGCCGTTGAGAAAAACCTTGAGCCACAAGTCTAGCTTTGTATCTTATAATCTCATTTTTCTCATTTCTCTTTCGTATGAATACCCATCTGTATCCTACAGGTTTCACGACTTCAGGCGTGAGGATAATGGATCCAAAAACCTTTCATTTGTTTAAAGAATCTAATTCAGCTTGCATAACTTCTTTCCATTTATCCCAGTCATGTCTATTTTGACATTCAATAACAGACTTTGGTTCTGGATCATCAGTTCCATTAATAATATCATATGCAACCGCAAAAGAAAACCTTTCATCAATATCTTTCATTTCAGATCTGTTCCATATAAAATTTGTATGGACATAATTGATTGCAATCTTAGTATTAGTATCATCAATCTCTCCTTCTTTGAAGATATTATTATTTTGGTTTCTCCAGGAACATCTTTCTCATTATCAATTGTATTTTCAGAGCTCTTTCTTTTTCTAGGATTCTTATCCCTGGAACCAAACGGTCTTCCACGCTTCAGGCGTTCCTTTGATTCTTGAGTGACTTTGTCATCAATCTTCTTGCTTGGAATTTCAATTCAAGCAGGTGCATTAGTTGCTGACACATATGATTTAGTCACTCTTTTAGAATCAGTAAATGCATCAGGCAGTTGATTTACAATTTCTTGCAAATGCATTATTTTCTAAACTTCTAGTTCACATTGTTTTGTCTGAGGATCAAGATGAATCAATGATGGTTCGCACCATGAAACATCTTTTTCTTTGTTTTTCTTTTCTCCCCCTAATACTGGGAAAATTGTCTCATTAAAGTGGCAATCATCAAAACGTGCTGTGAAAACATCACCAGTTAGTGGTTCAAGATATCTTATAATAGAAGGTGTTTCATACCCAACATATATACCCAATCTTCTTTAAGGACCCATTTTTGTACGATGTGGTGGTGCAATAGGAACATATACTGCACACCCAAAAAATTGAGGATGGGAAATGTTTGGCTCTTGACCAAAAGCAAGTTGTAGAGGAGTAAATTTATGATATGCACTTGGTCTTACATGAATCAGTGATGCAACATGTAAAATTGCATGCCCCCAAACAGAAATAGGGAGTTTTGTTTTCATTATTAATGGTCTAGCTATTAGCTGAAGACGTTTAGTTGATGATTCAGCTAAACCATTTCTTGTATGAACATGAGCAACAGGATGTTCAACACTAATTCCAACAGACATGCAATAGTCATTAAAAGCTTGAGACGTAAATCCACCAGCATTATCAAGTCTCACCCTTTTAATGGTATAATCAGGGAAATGTGCTCTTAATTTAATGATCTGAGCCAGAAATTTTGCAAATGCCACATTGCGAGTTGATAATAAACAAACGTGAGACCATCGGCTTGATGCATCTACTAAGACCATAAAGTATCTGAAAGGTCCACATGGTGGATTAATTGGTCCACATATATCGCCTTAAATTGTTTCAAGAAACATAGGATTTTCCTTTTCAATTTTAGTTGGTGAATGTTTCACAATGATTTTTCCAAGAGAACAAGATGTAGATGTAGCCAATTTACCTTTTTGAGGAATCTTATGGCCTTTCAATGGATGTCCATTGGTACCTGCAATTGTCCTTTGCATCATGGTTGTTCCTGGTTGACCTAATCTATCATTCCACAAGCTCAATATTCCAGGATTACAATATTTTTTTACTACCATGTTGGATTCAACCATACTTATATAAGTATAATGTAAACCAGAATTGAGTGTTGGTAGTTTTTCCAATTCATGATTTTTATCAGTTATAACTTATATGTATAAATTTCTTATTCTCTATTGTCACAGTCTGAGTATTGTATCCATTACGATATATGTCATTGAAACTCAACAAATTTATTTTAGACTTTGGTGAAAATAGAGCATTATCTATTAAAAACTTTATACCATTTGGTAATATAAAATGAGCCTTTCCAGTTCCTTCAATTAGATCTGCAGGACCTGAAATGGTATGTATGGTTGCTCTAGTTGGCTTTAATTCAGAAAAAATATTTCTTCATTTTAAGAACTGTGTGTGGCACCACTGTCTGTTATACAGATATCTCCAAAGTTTGCTTCATGCAGACTTCGATGAAATTCATTTTAAACTTCTAAAAATAAGTAAGAAAAACAATAAATTAATGATTATGTAAGATAAAAATTGTTAAGTAGAAATATGTTATATTATTATAAAATTAGGAAGTGCATTACATGATAAGAAGAAATAAAACATAACTAGAATAATGAAAACATAGTCACACTATTATATATCTATATCATCAAAGAAATCTGAAGCATTTAGTTCAGGTACCGAATCATTAGGGAGATCATTAAAATTTACTTCTTTCTCTTTTCCTTTAAGAGAATCTTGATACAACTGACAGAGATGTGGTGCTGTTCGACAAGTTCTTGACCAGTGGCCTATCATTCCGCATCTAAAGCAAGGATCTTCAGGACCCTGAGAAGTATTAGCTTTTGCTTCATTGTTCTTGGGTTTTCCATGTGATTGAGATTTATTATCTCGTTGAACATTGTTATAACCACGTCCACGTCCACATCTATGGCCCCGAGAATGACTTTTTCAATATTTATAGTTGTAACCATAGCCATGATTATTCCTATAACTATGGTTTTTATTATAGCTACGACCACGACCACGACCTCGTCCACGGCCAAATCCTCGCACTCGTCCTTGTTCACGTGTATTATCTTTAGGATCACTTTTATTCGTAGCATTTGCTTCAAGAAACGCTACTGATCCTGTAGGACGAGACTAATGATTTTTCATCAGAAGCTCATAATTTTGTTCAGCAACAAGGAGGACTGAGTTGAGTTTAGAATATCTTGTAAATTTCTGCATGCGATATTGTTGTTGCAGAGTAATGTTTGACGCATGAAACGTGGAGTAAGTTTTCTCCAACATGTCTGCATCAGTAACAATTTGTCCACAAAATCTTAACTGTGAACATATCCTGAACGAAGCTGAGGTATACTCATTAACCTTTTTAAAGTCTTGGAACATCAAATTTCTCCACTCATCTCTGGCACCTGGAAGTAAAACTTCCCTTTGATGATCAAACCTTTCTTTCAAATCTTTCCATAAAATGCTTGGATCATTTGTGTCCAAATATTCAAATTTTAGCATATCATCAATATGCTTGTGTAGAAACACATTTGATTTTGCATTTTCTCGTGAGGAACAATTATTGTTCTCACTTATAGTTTCCAAGATTCCCATGGATTCAAGATGCATTTTTACATCAATTGTCCATGACATGTAGTTCTTGATGGTTAACGTCTAGTGCAGCAAGCTTTACAAGGTTTGCCATTTATAAACTATCAACAAAATATTAAACAACATAAAATCAGCATTAATTTATCTCAATAAGAATCACAACACATAACAATGGGATAATCTTAAATGAAAACAGAACTAGAAAAGGATACCTCTCATCGAGTGGAAGTTGTAACAAAGAATAGAATAATATTAAAAGTAATACAATAAGAAAAATTAATAACGAGAAAGTTATTTTCATTCTTCGGTCAGTTAAGAAATCTTTCAGAAAAGAAGAAGAATGATTTTGTGGAATAATGGGTTTTAGTTATTTGAGTATTTATAGGAAAAATCAACCTTCGAACGGTCGAAATTACAACGGTTATGTGACCGTTTGAAAGTTTTATAAAAAATAAGATGATTATAAGATTAATCTTGTTTAATGTAAACTAATAACTAAAGTAAGAAAAAAAAATATAAAATTACTATAAGAATAAAAACTTGGATCAATAATCATAGTTATTTATAAATAAATGTTAGTGTGCATAAATAAATGTTAGTAACATTAATAATATTAGTAAGCATAAATAAATGTTAGAATGATTGAATAAATAAAAGTTAGTATACATAAATAAATGTTAGTAGACATAAGTAAAATGTTAGTATAAGTATGGGATTAGTAAACATAATTAAAATGGTAGTAACAATAAATAAATGTTAGTAAACATAAGTAAATGTTAGTCGTCCATAATTGTCCATACGATTTTTTTTCTTTGTGTCAATTATTATATTAATTATCTTTTGATTATATTTTATAATTTCAGTAACCATACCTCGTAAAATTCTTGATTTAATTACAGAGCTCTTCGTGCTGATAACGTTTTATAATCTAACAAAATTTAGATATCAAGAAATCAACAACACTTGCAAATTTTGACATATATGTGTTTTCCACCCACATTCTCTCATCTAGTAACACATCGATTCATCCATTTTATAGATACAAACCTAGAGACAAAAGTTACTATGCACATCACTCACATTTACTATTTGCATTTGCTTCTCAACTTGGTAAAAGACCAAGTAAAATTATATATTCATTTTTTATAACACACACACACACACACAGATAGATAGATATATATATATATATATATATATATATATATATATATATATATATATATATATATATATATATATATATATATATAATTATTCATGATAATAACGTATTAATTTTGTTTATTGTTTTATTATTACATTTCTAATTTTACTACATTTGCTATCACACATTGGTCTATAAACAAATCAACAAACACGAATAGTGATTTGTTCAGGGACGAAGAAGATGCTCATTTATGTAATTAAACGATTAATTAGACAATATTTTTTTTTGTTTCGTACATCTCTATAGCCTTATGGTTTGGTTCATGTTTAATGTTTATAGGATTGATCAGGGAATGGATTAAAAAATATTTTTTGTATCCGTCATGAATTGTTTTATGACATAGTGTTTAATCCCTTCAAATTTTATATTTTTGACATCAAGTTACTTTATTTATTACAAAAACACATATTTTTTACTTCACGACACAACATGCATGAAAATGGTACCTATCTTTAAACTCACTTTATTGTTATGCATTTTTTAAATTTATGTTTACATGACATAAATATTCATTGAGTTTTATTCTATTTTATAAGCATTATTTAATATACAAATTTAAATGTTTATTTTTTAAAGTAAAATATGTAATAATATATTTACAACAAATTAATAATTCATTTTTACTAAAAGAATGCAAGAAAGTATAAATGTAGTTATAACAAAAAAAAAAAAATTTAATACTCCAATGTTTAAAAATAAACAAAAGAATGATCTTGTTTTTAATTATTAATTATTGACATTACCATGAATCAAGTATTTGTAAAGAAAAAAAATGAAAAGCCTATAAAAATTAATTAATATATAAGAAGTGAAACAATAAATATAAAAGTTATTAAATTATAAACAAATAATAATAGAGTTTGATGATAAAAGTTTATGGAGACAACTTATGAATTTCTTTACAAGTTTTAAGAAAAAAATTTGTGATTACTAAAAGGATACAATTCAATTATAAAAAGTTTAATTGCCGGACTAATAAAATTAATTATAGGAGGACCGGAAGTGAAAGAAAATGATGATGATGATGATGACCAATTATTTAATTATTATAGTTGAATGAACATTTTTGCAACCTCATGCAAATCACCCGAACATTTTGTTATTACATTATTTTATAGTGTGAACACACGGTACAATTAGCACTTTTAGGGTGCAAATAGAATTACATTTTTTGAATAAATTGACCAATTATTGTTGGGTTTGTTAGATTTAAAATAGTTTTACAAGAATATGATATTTTTTTCATTGGAATTTATGAAATCTTTGGTTTTCTAGAATTTTGAAAATTCATCAAAAGTTTGGAGGGTATTGAAGAATTTCCTAATTAAAAACCACACAAAAAGCACATATGTACTATAGTATATAATCATTTGAAATCCAACTAACCCAACAACAAATTTGGTTATGTTATTTTGAGTTGTTAAATTCTCAAAGTTTATTTATCTTACTTAAACTTAGAAAATCTATTGCTTTGTTGGTTTCCATTTTGCCATTTATTTTCATGACTTGGTTTCACATCAACAAATCATATGGTAAATAACAAAGTCGCATATGTAGGAACTATTATAGGTGCACTCACAAGGTCGACCAAGGGTGTGAAGCAACCAAACACGTACAACAGCTTGAAGATGAGCCTCCAATGTATAAGATAACATACGTTGGTCATCATACTTGCACGAATTTACGAAGACCCCAACAAATCATCTTGGGTTCATCAAATCCTCATGATAACTCTGTGTATATAAATTTTGAAAACATAGTCGTCAATAATAACAAACAAGTTGACTCTTACTTCCCATCAATGGAACATCATCTTAATGAGGGCTTTCCTTCCTTAGACTCGAGACCCAACGAAGCTACTTCATCCGAACATTTTCTATCGCGTATTCCATCAAGGCCTATGTCTCTAATGTCATATGGTTCAGATTATGTGGATATGGAGTCTTCAGGGATATTGTATTCGTCTACTTGTGATATTTATGACTTTGACATAGATAGTATGTTTGGAAGCACTGATTTTGAAGAAATCCCATTTGAATAATGCATCTGAACATCTTCCATCAAGAGTTCCATCAAGGCCTATGTCTCTAATGTTATGTGGGATCAGGTGGATGTGGAGTCTTCAGGGATATTGTATTCATATACTTGTGATATTTATTACTATGAGATAGACGGTATGTTTGAAAACAATAATTTTAAAGAAACCCAATTTGACAAATGCCCCTAATTAGTAATTTTTTTCGAACATGTCCAAAAGTTTACAAATATAAAGCTTGTATTATTTTTGTCTTCCTAATTATCGTATAATTAGCGATAACTTGGTCAACTTGTAACAACCATAAATTTCAAGTAAATATTATAATGCCAGAATTTACAAGTCAATTATAGTTTGTACGCAAATTAGATTGTAACACCCTACAAATTCAAATGTAATTATTTAAATACGGGATTTAACAGCTTATTTACATAAATTTAGAAATTCAACCTTCAATACTCGAAATGCATCCTATTAACGTCGAATTTCAGGCTATTAACTTCGAATTTCAGCCCATTAACTTTAAATTTCAGAATCTTAACTTCGAATTTCAGCCTCTTAACTTCGAAATTTATCCTCTATAACTCGAAATTTAGTATATAAACATCAAAATTCAGCTAATGAGCTTCGAAATTCATCTAATGATCTTCGAGATTTAGCTTTTGTAAATCGAGATTCAGATGCTTAACTTTGAATTTTAGTTCAAACAAACTGGAGATTCAGACTTACAAAATTCAAAATTACTTCTAATGCATGAACTTGAATCTCACAATTCGTTTATTTGATCTTGTAAACCTGCAAACAAACACATGTTTTTAGCAAGAAATGACAATTCAAATGGATCAAACAAGGTAGTTATTACATAAAATAACAAGATTACTCAAGAACACTTAAACTACAAAAAACAGATTATCACTAAACTGAATGTTCAAACCTTGAAATTAAGCCACAAAGTAATCACACTTGCTTTCTCATCAAGAACACACACTAAAAATACCAACAACACACAGCAAAAAAAAACTTTCTGAAATTTCATGATTTCTCACTCAATTTTTTGAATTAGAATATGAAAGTTTAGGACAACCAAAATGTATATGATATGCACAACATATCCAAAAATCAAATCAATTGGATAAACAGAGAATTTTTTATGAATTTTCAAAGGCGACAACTCTGTTTCAAAAAAAAGTATCTGAAACTTTAAATATCGATTTCTCCAAATTTATTTGGACTTAGACTTTAAACTTTTCAGGAATTGTTTTTATCTTAAACCTAAGACTTGCTCAAAAAATCAGAATCTAATTCCAATCCATAAAATTTCAAAAATCGATCTCAAGAACCTAAAAAACGAATTTCAGAAATTCAAAATTCGATTATTCTATGATCGTGTCGAATTAGGACCTGAAGTTTTTCTTAGATCTTCATATTGTTGAACTTCAAAACATATCAGAAAAATTCATCTTATTTCGTCGTCGTATGAATTTTTAAAAATTTCCAGAAGATCACAGCTTTTCTCGGGTGACTTTTTCGGTTGAACTCTCTTGATTTCTTGCAAGATTTTTTTATTTTGATTTACCCACTAGGCTCTGATACCAATTGTAAATTCAAGATTTAGGTGAAATCAACAAATCGAACACAAATCTTATATTGATTGAATGATTGACTTTTCACTTTACAGGAAATACAAGAATAAAATGGCAAATTCTATAAACAATTTTCCTTAGAATTTGTTTATATATTCCTAAACTAAAATTGCCAAGATTGACATATTTAGTCCATATACTTACAATTATAATTGTTTATATCTTTATATATTTGTTCCTAACATAACGTCAGCATGATGAAGTACTAATATCATCTTTACATAAATATATTCTAACAATTTAGTTTATGAAATCTTATTATTTAATATATAAATACTAATAAATGAATACTTTATTCGTCACTTTACATCTCTTCGTAATCAAATTGGCATCATGACTTTTTGACATTTGTTATTTAACTATATTTTTAAAATAATATTTTGTCCATTCACTACAAGAAATAAGCCTTTTAGTGACTAAATAAAAGAGTCAGTAAAAGTCCAATTTTAGTCACTAAATACAATTAGGCCTTTTCCTTCTGAAAATAAATTAGTCACTAAGGACGTCATCACTAAAAGTCTTTAGTGACACATATTTTCAGTCAGTAAAAGTCACGTTACCTTTAGTGACTAATGTTTTTAGTAGGTATAAGGTGCTTTACAAATTTTGTAAATTCACCCTCTTTTACTTACACTCGTAGTTTAGTCAGTAAAAGTTGTTTTACTTACTGAATGTTTCAGGCTGAATAGGTCAAAAAGGACTTTTAGTGACTAAAACTTTCAGTCACTAAAGACCAAAATTAAAATTATTAATATTATATTCTATTTATTTAATTATTTTGCATATACTAAAAGCAATAAAAAATTACATAATGTATACAAAAAAGTAATTTCATTACTTAAATCATATTTGATTTATTGAAAAGTAACATAAAAGTTCAATATTTGTAACACATTATTACAAAACTTCTAACTATAAAACGATAAAGTAGCTAATGAAAATCCTTGACGGTCAAATCATTCTTGATGTTTAAATCCTTGCAATTTTCTTGAAAAAAATCGTATCCTCATCAACCTGAAACAAGAAAACTTTTGTTAAAAATAAGCATTAAAAATTCATAATCACAATAAATTCTAAACAAAATAAATTAGAGTTCTATCATATTAGCTTCTAAACATTATTGGAACAATTTGAAACAAGTTAAAGCTATTAGCTATATCAAAATTCCATTTCTTTTGTGTCCGACTTTCATCATTGCCATCATAGGAGACATACCCTTGATTTTCCCTTTAATTTCATTGACTCGACTTTCAATTCATTCACTAAAGACTACTAACAAAGTTGCAAACTAAAATATGAATATGAAAATTAGAAATTTACTCTTAAATGAACAGAGGCAGCTGTCACATGTTCCACTAAAATCCAATTAAAACCAACTTGAGCACAATCATCACAATAACAAATGTTCTTAAAAGTGGGCATATACCAGTTGGATGTTATGTCTAACGATTCGAGATTCTATAAATAATCAACCCTGACCTATGGATCCATTCTCATATCAGGGGGTCCATTACATAGTAAAGAATCCAACAGGTAAACCATAACAGAAACCCAAATCAGAACAACAAGCATAGCCAAATCAGAAACTCAATATACCTGAGTTTTCTCAATCATGGGGTGGTGTCAAGTGTGCTTCGAATTACCCAAGTCATTGGTGGTCGACTATATAGAAAAAAATCATTTATAGTTCTAACATATTAGTTTCTAGCGCTTCCACCGGTATTGGTGGTCGATTAATACAACCATCATTCGTAATATAAACTACATATAAGTTAAACACACATTTACTAAGTAAATATATGAGTAAGTTATAGGTTTAACATATAGACCATTCATACTTTAATGCACTTTATTTGGTGGAAATGAAAGTGGGTTGTCATTCCTTCTTTCTTAAACTCAGGGCACTATTTATGTTTCATTATCAGATAGATACCATATTGTTTACACCAAAAACTTTGAATTCTTAAACGTTTCAAGCACATAAACTACATATAATAGACTTCTAAGTTAACCACACATTTACTAGCCTGAATAAAATCAAAATCCAATCAATAAAATCAAAATTATGAGAAATAAACAACATAAATCAAATAAATGGTACCTTGTCATCCATAGAGTCAGGATTCCACTTCTCTTTCTTTCCTCAAATGGTTACTCAAGTCATAGCAAATTTGCATCATGAAAGTTTCTTTTATGAAAAAGTATTTGATGAAGTCAAAATTGCAAATCACATGAGTCATATTTTACTGTTCTCTAAATGAATAGTATGTGCTGTAAAGGGACTTTGGGTTATGGTTTAGCTTAGAATTCAACATTTTAATTCGTCAATTATCATTCCCTGATTGTTCTTGTTGTCGATATATATAAGTATATATAGTCTTTCGTTGCTGCTGTTGAATTAATAGAGGGACAGAAAGATAGAAACAACAGAAAATTGAGAAAATAAATAGCATGTAAGCATTAAGCAATGCTAAACAAGCAATTAATCTATAAAAATATAATAAAGTATAATCATAGCACTGTTGTATTTGACTAACAAGTACACACCACCATGTGAAAGCAAAAGCTTAACCATCTGTTCTAGGCCTCTTTTTGCAGCATGATGCAGAGGAGTTCCAGCATGACGAGCATGACGACCTGAATATTTTTGTAACCAAAAGTGAGATAAGAGAAACTTTCATTACAACTCATAGCCAACACAACTAAATCAGGGAGTATAATAGTTATGTTTTATTAGCTACTTGAACTAATTATTAGGATGATTTCTTCGTTAAGTTAATCGAAACAATTATTAAACCAAAATACTTGACCCGATTGACAAAACCCTTCCAACAATTGAACCGATAAACATTCTCTACATGGAATGTGCCACCACTGTTAAAATTTCTTAGATCCGCCACTCGGGTGAAGACTTGTGTAATAATGCAGCCAGCAGCAAATTAATAGGAAAGAAGATATGGCTGCCAACAAACCAAAAGAATTTGCAACAACCCATTGAAACATGCATGGCAGCCCTAAGCCATTGCCAAAATATCAGCTATAATTACACTACAAGTCTACAACTATAAAAGCTAACGAAAGAAACAACATCACCTTCAAAGTTCTATTGGCCATTGCAGCAGTCCAAACCAGTACCAGACCCCATAAGAGCAATATATGCGGATTTTCAATTTGGATCCAAACTATATAAGTTTAATTAAAGTTACATGATACCTTCATTCACTTGGATAAAGTGTTAATTTTATTCTTTTACTAAATTCAGGAATGTGTTTCAGTAAAAGAGTTGTGCAAGAAGTGGAACTCAATCTGCACTTCAGTTCATAGAAACAAGGCTTCATCTCTACATGGTTTTGCTGTGCAAGAATAAAAAGGTTTCATGGCAAGCCAATGGGCGAAGGTAAAAAAAATTGTGCATTAATTTGTTGAGAAGCTAGTATAATCAAAGAAGAAAGCTAGAGTAATACACACTGTATAAGTGTAAATAATCCAATATGAAGTCATTAACATTATCAAGACCAAACTGAACTGTAACGGTATCATCCTCTTGGAATTTGGATTCTAGTTTTTCAAATTATTAGGTCAATCTGGATCAGTTTTGCATTTCTTTCATTGTAAAAGGCAAGAAAGCAAAGTCAATACCATATCAGTTCCTTTCAGTCTAGTCTTCGGGGTATTTGCTTTATTTTTTTTTTCAGTCATGTTTTAAACCATGGCACACCATTAAGCAGCATGTTAGTATGTTACAAGGCATAACCTGCACCAATATATGGTCTGAATCCAATGCACAAGTTAACTGATTCTATACATCAATCAAGTATAAGCAGACATAAACACATACTTCTGGAATGATTGAAGGAACATGAATTAACATATTAATAAAGAAGGGGGAAAAACAATCACAAACAAGATGAAAAGGAATCCAGAATACAATCATACGCTAGACCAGATACAAAGAAGGTTATTTTCATTAGCAATTTGCAAATATGCTTGATAGGGTCCGAAAGTGGTAATCATCGGTTATTAAATCCAGAATTAACGAGCAGAAACGTAGTCAAAGAACCAGAAAGATGTAGAACATGATTCAACAACTATATTTGCAGAGCTACACTGAAAATTAGGATGCTAGAATGCAGAGCCATAATGAAATTTACCTGCAATCGACTTAAAATTCCAGCAACAACAAATCTAGAGACGAAAGAGATCGAAGAGATGGAGCCATAGACGGAGGCAGAGGGACCGTCGGAGGCGGCGGCAGCGGTAGCGTCGGAGGCGGCGGCGCTGGCGGAGAGGGTGGAGGCAGAGAGGCGGGAGCGATCGACTAGAGCGGGATTGAGTGAACGTGAATGTTAAAAGCTAGGGCAAGAATACTTTCAGTTTTTATTTTTTTTAAAGTGGATTCACCTGCTATATATTTCAGTCAGAATAGGTATATTGGGACATTTAGTGACTAAACTAATTTCAGTCATTAAAAGTCTCAGTCACTAAATGACATTTCTGTTGTAGTAATTTATATAAATATTTTAAAATATTGATTTGACGTTAAAGATTATTAATTATTTTAAATTTCAAAATTTTATTTGCATTTGAATTTATATTAGATCCAAATCGTCATTATACATAACTAATTTTAACAAATTTAAAATCTAATTTTAAATTCCAATTTAAAAGTAATTTGAGTTTTGGTGTTATTAAATACTATTTTTATTTTAATATTATATAATCAATAATATATTATTGAATATTAACATCCTATTATTAAAAAATATTCAATTCTTTATATAAGTAATTTTCAGTTCTTTTCCATTTATTTATTCATTGATTTATACCACTTATTCAAAAAATAATGATAAATATTTTAGATTTGTTATCACATATAATGTAATTCTATTATGTAATTGAAATGTATATAAAATGAAATATATAAAATTCATGGCTTATAAATATATTTTATTTTATTCATATATTATGAAATAAATACGTTTTATAATTCATAAATATTTACTATTTAAACATTTTTGTTTCTAATCTATCTATTCTATTAAAAAGTAAATAGATTACACTTGTCGCTTAACTAGACCGCCAATTGACGTAACCGTCTTTCGACACGTGTAATCTATACTTTATGTTAAAATTAATTAAATAATTAATTTAAATTATTTTAGAGAATCATCGCTATTTTCTAGGGATTTTGTTGCAAAGCTTATCTTTTTAGTGATTAATATTAATAATCCGTTTATAGAGATTCTATTGAATCCATCATATCCGTTGCAAAATTGAGTCCGCCATATTTGTTCTTATTCCCATGTGGTTAAAATCCACGTTGATATCTATATTTTGTTCATACCATTTGTTATAGTTTTTTTATACGTTTGCATATTCAAATTAATAAAATCAATCTGTGTAGTACACGGTCGGTAAACTAGTATATTAATAAAGCAAAATAATTTGTGAAACGTGTCACTCTCTCAGCTCTCCTAATTTTTGTTTTCCCACTCATTTTGCCCAATATAAATCTTTCAATTAATTTATATAATTGATTTTTTAAAAAACTAAAAGATTACTAATATAATTAAATGATTTAAATGCTTCCTAATTTAACATCTAACTTACCTAAAATGTTTTATCTAGAATTATATAATTGACTGATAAAACACCTTTTTATAAATTTTTAAACTTTAAATTAAATGTTATGTGTTTTAATCCTAATTATAATTTATAATTTAAAAATAATAATAAATAAATAATTTTACTTATTTCTCGTGATGCCATGTGTCATCACCCAACAATTTACGCATGACAGATCATATTTTAGAAAAACAAATAATATATTAATCATATCTTTCTAAATCTATATATCTGTTGTAATGTATTCCCAGATGTTATCAGCACATAAATGTTTCTTTATCACTCACAAAAAGAATGTCAACTCAATAATTGTGTAATGATGAAGAACAATAAGAATGTTTGAGAGAATATTGCAAATGGCGGCTTGAAATGTTCTTTGTATTTCAACTGTGTGATAGAATACAACCCTAGGAGCCTATGTGTAGGCTCCTTTAATTATGTTTCAAGGATAGTCACATTTAGCCCTTGAAGTTTTACATAGACATAAACTAATCTAGAAAATAAATAACAAGACTAAACATAAACTAAATAATTATTACAAAATAAATCCACATGATCGAAATTTAATATCTAACAACCTCCCCCTTTTCGATCGACGTGGAGGTCCTGGAACTCTGGCATGGTTTGTTGATTCACGGAGCCCAAGGATGACATCGAATCGTCTGATCACTTGTCTCATGTGTAGCCGTTTGTTCAGGTATTCGATGCCGCTGAGGATATCCTGTATTTCCTTCGGTGAGCATCTAAGTTCTGGATCTGGATGAGCATCATATTCTTGAACTTTTCGAGTAAGCACGGCTCTAACCATTCTGATAGTACCGTCAGAATAACAAGGAAGATCCTCAAAGCGCATGAATCTCTTGTAACCTTTTTGGTTCACAAAAATAACACCCGGGCCTCCTCTGAAGATGACTCTGTAAGCAGGATGGTGGGCGAGAAGAAAGCTATCTTGGCCAGGTGCTCGTAGACCAACTTTAACCAGCGCGCTCTCTATCGCCATTTGAAAATCTCTGAGGCACATGATAATAGAGCGGCGATTCATACTTCTAATGAGAGCACCTACGGCAGTCATGTGGGACAGACGCTTTCTGATTCTGCCTTTCAGCCGGTTATGAAGAAATTCGACGTCGTCCACATTTATGAAGTCCAAGTCATTCTCGTAGAACTCATCAACTGTGCTATCTTCTCTCTCTACCTGAAAGGCTGGATAGTATACTTTCGCTTTTCTGCACATTATAATGTTGATGAGTTTCTTTATCTTTGACTTTGAGACTTTGGACCTCCTTTCCCTGAGCATTAATTGGTTGTATTCGGCCTATTCAGCTTTGGATACGTTGGTCAGTTCCATGAGTAAGCGCCTGCTGTAAGACCCTGGCTTTTTTCTGAACACCGTCTTAAACCGTTCTTCCAGATCGGATTCTAGAACTGCTCTGGCGGAAACTTTTGCAGAAATTCTTTAAGGCCCTGAACGGGGGGTTCTTCTATCTCTGATGCTTTGGCTTCAAGTAATTTGAAGATTTTCCCCCGCTGATCTTGTCTTAATTCCTCTTTCAATTCCGGTGGCAGAGTGTGTACCTCACCTTTAGAATACCAACCCACCCAGTATAGATCGCTTCTGTCATATTCACCGGGCTGCTCAAGAGGGTCATCAAATCTATCTACCCGCCTGGTTTCTGAGGGCCCTGGCTCCATAAATTGCACTTTGGTTACAGGTTGGACTGAGGGAAGACTTTGAGATGCTGAGGGTGGAGAGTTTTGTGGTGATTCAGGCTCAGGCTTAGGTATGATTAAGGATTGGTTGTCATCAGTATCGGAGTCTGAGTCAGACACCAATATGATTTCAACCTTTTCGTGTAAGGGTTCGAACTCTACCATGGCTGTCATCGGATCTAATGGAGTTGGACCCTCAAACACGGGCTCGTCTTCTATCATCAAGTATTCCTGAGCCTCGTGCATCTTATCCCCTGAACCCTGAACCTCTATAATTTCTGATTTTGCTCCCCCTACGATCAACATTAGGTCCTCAGACTGAGTCTTTTGGTGCTTCTCCCCCTCATGGCGATCATGGTCGTCCTGATCGTCATGCTTCCTCTTATGGGACTCAGCCTGGGGACGGCACTGGAGCTCGATCACTGCAGATTCTAGACGGTCCATGCGGGAGTTTAGTTGCTCCTGGACTTGAAGTATTAAGCGGTTCTGCGCGTCTATTTTATTTGAGAGCTCTTGAATCATCATTTGGACTGATCGGGTCCCTGGTGCAGGCACATCCTCAGAAGCGACACCCTTACCCTTAATTAATGATAGAAGGGCGGTATGTCGTTCCTTGGCAGCCTCCTTATGGGCGTCCAGGGCAGCCTGGGTAACAACACCGGCAGCACGTAGAGCTGCCGTTAACATCTCGATGTTTATTTAGAGATGGCCTGAAGTGGATGGCATAGATGGAGCCACTTCAGGTCTTCCTTCTGTCATTTCTGGCTCCACAATGGGATGCGCAGATCCAGAAGTTTGAGGAGCTGCCACGGAGGATACTTGTTGATGGGACGCCACAAAGGCGTCGTGCGATGTGTGTGGGGGTGGGGAGTGAATCGTGGGAGAAAGATGTTCGGTCACATGGGGCGGAGTGTGACCTCGTTCAACATCACGGCTCTCCGAGTGAGAGGGTGATGGCTTGCATGGTAAATCCCCGTGGAATGAAGTAGCACCCTGTTGAGAGGATGCTAAGTGGGTGGTTGGGGTGAGTTCGACCATCGGACTAATGGTCTGAAAGTGGGTTGTCCGGCTGATTGGGCTGTGGTCACCCTCAGATGTTACCTCGATCCCTCTTACAACAGAGACGATTCTTTCAGAATCCGCCGTCTCTGCTGCCTCACCTGCTCCTCCCTTTCTCACATGCACAAGCTCCCGCTCACCTAAACCCATTGATTGTTCTACTTCCGCCGCTTCTCCCTCTTCCTCACTCATTCTAACCTCACCATCGGACTGGGTAGGCTCAGTCGGATCTGACCGAGCCTCATCCGGATAGAACTCTCTCATCTATGCCCTAACCCGTTCAGATTGCACTGCCCTTAGAAGAAAGGACAGTGGGATTGTCATCACTGGTACAGAAGGAGCCCCTTTTGGCAGATTTAGCTTTTGGATCGCCACTGTTGGGTAGACATCTGCCTCTGGACGCTCATGAATGTCGTCATCGTTGTCCATGGCGTACTGAATTATTAGTTGTAGAAATCGCTGGAGAGGGATGTATTTTCATGCTCGTTTGGTGCCCCTCTCCAGGTGAACTCTCCTCAATTCCTCGATGAGGAATGTCGCGTAATCCACGTGTCGGTCGTAGGCAAATCCAGCGAACATTGCTAGCACTTGAGCGGATGCGGAGTCGTGTCCAGCATGTTTAGCGGTGAAGCACTTGTTGATGACGTCAAACAGAATCCTCCAGTGAACCTGGAGATTCTTGGTCCTGAAATCTGAAGGTTTGGTGAGGGGACCGTCATAACCCAAGGTTTGAATTTCATTTAGAGTTTCTTGGAGGGAAGGAATTGGGGCAAAGTGAAGGCGATTCAGGGAATGGGCTTCAGCGGGTAGGTGAAGAATATGGCGTATGGCTGCGGTGGTTATTTTGACTGGAACACAGTCTATGGTGGTGGTGAAGTGTGGTTCCGCATCGATGACAAATTTCAACCGATTCCAGAATTGTTGTAGGTATATTTGGGGAACAGTGATGACTCTGGAAAGGGAGTAGTAGATTGGGTGGTTTGTCAGGATGTCTAAGGCTAGTGTTTTGGGTTCGCAGGTGAGAATGGATACATCAAGCTGCCAATTATGTGTCATGAATTCAACGAATTCAGCTTGTGGGAGAATGGATTCTTCGGGTAACTGGGCGTTATTGTTGGGAATGGGGGGATGGGGTATGGTAAGGATGACTGCGGGTTCCATGTTTCCTGTAAAGGTGCATCAAAGTTAGAACAGAAGACATTAAATGATAAGACATTGATATGAAGTCTGGATAAGTGTGAAATAGAAACTGTCTGATCTGTTTAAAGCATTGGGTCTTTATTAGTAGAATGAAATTCTACTGAATAAAGTCCAAAGTCAATCGTTAAGAGACCAATGTTAGAACAGACATTTTCACTCAAACACTGATCCTAACTCTAACCAATGGTGTACCGGAATGAAAATCTTATTGGGTTTTTGATTTATAATGAAATTGCAAAAAATGGAAAAATTGAAAAAATATGCTAAGTGTTGGATTTCGGATGGACAAAATTCGGATGAACAGTACGACCGAATTCGGATCCAGCTAAAATCCGGATGATGAATGATAATGGCTGTGAAGGTCCGAATTCGGATGATGTGATGGATACGGATTGTCCGAATTCGGATGGTGATGATAGTTCGGATAAGGACCGAAATGGAATGGATGCTTGCAATGAACAGAAATGGACCGAATTCGAATGGAATCCATAATTAGGATCTCATCCGACTTCGGATGTAAAGTGTATGTTGAACTTAGACTTAATAAAAATTTGAACTTTCTTTGAAGGACCGAATTCGGATCAACAATGGTCCGAGTTCGGATGCACAGTGTCCGAATTCGGTCTTTAAAGTTGGAAAAAGTTTGGAATTTTGTCTAAGTGGGACATCCGAATTCGGGGCTTGGTCCGAATTCGGACGTCCGAAGTCCCACAGTTCATTAATGATGTTCATGCAGCATGCAACGTGAACAGTGGTGATTGTGACAAAAATGCATGAAAATGAAGATCCTAGTCTAAAAACATGTAAGGAACAATTTATATAACTACAACTAACTAAACAAAGCATATTAAATGACCTAAAAATAGCCAAAACCGAAATGAAAAACTAATAAAAATTTGAAAATCAAACACGCAATTTAGGAAGTTAAATGCTAAAATAAAGTAAGAAACATGTTACCTGTGAGTGCAGAAGTCGAAGGAAGCAAGAAAAATGGAGAAAAACGATAAATCACAATGCTTGACTGATGACAATGGAGGTTGTTTGGCGGTGGTCGGCGAAGGAAAGGAGAGAAGGATAAGAGATATTTGAAAACTTAAGGAAGAAGGAAGATAGAAATGTTGACCGTTGACCCGCCTCTTTTAAAGAGGCTCGGGTCGGGTCAGACAACAGGATCCGCGCCTAACTCTCTTATGGGACGCCGGATTTGATTTGCAAAACACACAAAAACACAAAAAAAATATTGGACCTTAGAATAAATAGAAACAAAATATTTAATCAAAAAATTTGGCCCAATTTATCACATCTTTTTGTATTTTTCTTTGAAACAAAAATAAGCAATTGCAAAATAAAATATTTTTGAGATTTTCTTTTAGCAATTAAGTTAAAACAAAATAAAATAAAATAAAGTAAGATAAAATATTTTTGGCTTTTTGACAAATTTAGACAAATAAAATCTTTTTGAGATTTTCTGACCTATTAAGTTAAACTTTAAAATCTAAAAATTAACCAACCTAAAATTAAAAAAATTAACTAAGAGAAATGAAAAAAATAAAAGGAAAAAAGAATTATAAAAATTAACATCCTAACTATACTCCCCCTCAAATAAACACCTCTTCGCTTCTTTTATTTGTTTCAGATTAAATCCTTGAACCTATTTAGCCTTAAAGATACAGACAAACCTGGATTATATTTGTGTCCCACTCAGTGATGAACAATTCACACAGCAATTTGTCATGATCATTAATTATTAAAGATGTACATAGATAAAGAAACATTGAATTTTAATTTTGTGACATAATCCTTCAATTTAAATAACAGATATTTTTTAAAATAAAGGAATTTCAAACATGATAGTTTGAAATAGAGTTATTTAAGACAATATCTGATATTTAATTGGAAGGTGGATTCAACATGCCGATATGGGATACTAAAAACTGAAAACGAGGTTCGTCTAAAGCTTTAGTAAAGATATCCGTAAGATGATATTCCGTGCCAACAAAATATAACTCAATTATTCCCTTTTCTACGTGATCTTTAATAAAATGATACCTGATATCTATATGTTTTGTTCGAGAGTGCTGCACGGGATTGTAAGAGATGGCAATTGCACTTCGAGAATCGCAGTAAATTGGGATATTGGTGAGTAAGAATCCATAATCGCGTAATTGCGTTCTCATCCACAGCACTTGAGAGCAACAGGTTGCAGCTGCTACATACTCAGCCTCAGTTGTGGATGTTGAAACACAATTCTGCTTTTTGGAGGACCAACTCACCAGTCTGTCTCCCAAGAACTGTATACCTCCCGACGTGCTTTTCCTGTCAACTCTACAACCTGCAAAATCAGCATTCGAAAAGGTAGTAAGATTAAAATCGGTTCCCTTTGGATACCAAAGACCAAGATCGGGTGTACCCTTAAGATAACGAAAAATGTGTTTTACCGCAGTTAGGTGTGATTCTTTCGGGTCGGCCTGAAAGCGAGCACAAAGACATGTTGAAAACATTATATCAGGCCTACTAGCAGTCAGATACAGTAAGGATCCTATCATCCCTCTGTAAGTTGTATTATCGACACTTTTCCTAGAAGGATCGGTGTCTAACTTACAGTTGGAGGCCATGGGAGTTGCGATACTCGTGCAAGAGTCTAACTTATACTTCTTGAGAATATCAAGAGTATATTTCGACTGGTTCACAAAAATCCCATTCTCAAGTTGTTTGACTTGTAATCCGAGGAAAAAGTTCATTTCCCTCATCATACTCATCTCGAACCTGGACTCCATTAGGGCTGAAAATCCTTACAGAAATTACTGTCGGTAGATCCAAATATAATGTCGTCGACATATATTTGTACTAGCATTATGTGTTGGCCTTCCTTTTTCGTGAACAGAGTTGTGTCCACCACACCTTTGCTGAAACCGGCAGATATAAGAAAATTTTAGAGACTATCATACCATGCGCGGGGTGCTTGTTTTAAACCATAGAGGGCCTTGTCTAGCACATAAACATGGTCATGTTTATGTGCGTCAACAAATCCTTGTGGTTGTTCAACGTACACCTCTTCGTTAAGTTCACCGTTAATAAAGGCTGTCTTGATGTCCATCTGGTACACTTTGAAGTCTTTGTGTGCTGCGTACGCCTAGAAGATTCCGATAGCTTCGATCTGTGCAACTGGAGCAAAGGTCTCGTCATAATCTATCCCATCTTGTTGTCAGTAGCCTTTGACAACAAGTCTCGCTTTATTCCTTATCACAATGTCGTTCTCATCTCGTTTGTTCTTATAGATCCACTTTGTTCCGATAACTGTTCGGTCTTTTGGTTTGGGAACTAACCACCATACTCTAAGTTGTTCGAACTGGTTGAGCTCTTCTTGCATTGCAACTATCCAGTCTAGGTCTTTTAGAGCTTCATCCACACGAGCTGGTTCTATCATACTAAGGAATGATGTGAAGAGACATTCATTAGCAGATGCCCTACGTGTTTGGACACCAGTTGAAACATCACCAATGATCTGATCGGTTGGGTGACTTCGGGTCCATTTAGTCTCGTGTGGAAGGGGTGCTCGGGATGGAATCTCAGTGGTTAGAGTGGGGATGGATGATGATTCATGGTCAATGGTTTCAAGTGATGGTACCACTGGTTCCGGTTCGAGTTCCGAGTGGTCAGATGAAGGAATGATGTTTGGCATTATATGCGAGGGTATTACAGGAGTAGATTCAACTGCGGATGTATCAGTAGATGATGTTGATGGATGAGGGTATGATGTGGATGAAGATGGTTTGGATAAAATTTGTGGTGTAGTTGAATTGTTGGTAGAAACTTATGTTGGAACACCCTGTGTGACGATAACAGTCTAAGTGATCCAACATTGTGGTTTTAGCAAGTGTTTGATATATATGTTTATATATGTTTGATAATTATTATTGTTTGTATGTTTGAACTTAATGTAACGTTTTACAAGAAGTTCAAACATGAAGATCAAAGATAAAATCAATCATAAGGTAAAAACATAAGTTTCAATACTTAGTTAATTATGTGAAAATGTAAATTCGAAATCTCTAAGGACTAGGATTCGAATCTAGTTAGATTCGAATGAGTCACTTAGGCAGATTCGAATGTGCCCACTTAGGCAGATTCGAGAGTGTCAGATGGGACAAACTCGAATGGGCCTTGGGCCTGATTCGAGTTTGGCCCATGACAGACTCGAATTAGCCTCTATAATTAGGGATAGACTCGAAATATTATCAGACTTTTTGCAGAATTCGAGAGTGATTAAGCATTAAGGGATTTCGAGTTGATCATCAGTGTTAGTGTCGTTTCGGAGAGAATCTTCTAGTAGGTGCGTTCTTGTGTAGTTCGTGCAGCTCGTTGATAGTCTCCGTGTTTCTGGTGAGTGTTGTTACCGTCTACCCGTTAACGAGGATTCCGCACTCGTTGACGGTTCCGCGTCTAGATAGATCTGTGTTAGGTAGACCTTACAAGTGGTATCAGAGCCAGGTTTCCGTGTGTGTGATCGATCCGTTAAGCCCCAAACGAGGATTCCACACTCGTTGGACGGTGTCGCGTCAAGATCAGATCCGTAGGTTGGTAACCTTACAAGTGGTATCAGAGCCTACGGGGTGTTCTTCGTGTTCATCTAGATATATCCTAGGTTTCTTGACGCTTTTGGACGGTTTTTCTCTCATCTTCGTGTTTTTCGTGTTCTTCGAGCTTAGCAAATTGTCATCCAGGAAATACTTCGTGTTTTTCACGTTTTTGATCGAAATCATTATTTTTCGTTGGAAAAATATTTATTTAATCTGCAAAACGTAAAGAAATCGAAGTGTTAGCCGTTTTTCGAGTTTGCGGTGCTCGAATCTATTAGGAGTAATTAGGGTTTCACTTAGTCTCGAGTCTAACCAAATCCGCTCCATTCGAGTTTGATACAGAGTGTTTTCGAATCTAATTCGAGTTTGTGCTAAATTCGAATAGGGTCTCGAGTTTGCTGACATTCGAGTTTGCTTCGAGTTTAGTCTAGAGTCGAATAATGCTTCGAAACTGCTGAGTATTCGAGTATGCTTGATCTTCGAGTTTAGGGACTTTCGAATCTGTCATCATCTTCGAATTTAGTTGAATTATCAAACTTAATCGAATTTAATCCCAAACAGATTTAAAATTAATTATATTCGAATCTATCTAAAGTCGAAAGAATTAAATTAATTAGTTTCGAATTAAATTAATTAAGTTACAATTCAATTACTTTCGAAACGATGTCAAATCTTCAAAAGTTTCTGGAAATGGACCACGAGGTCGGGAAGGCAAATACTCCGCCTGAGCTGATGAAACTCGAGGATTACTATTGGTGGAAAGATCGGTTTGCCGATTTTGTGCGTTTCAACGATATGCGCATGTGGGTATGTATTGACGAAGGATACATTCCACCTATTTCTGAAGTCGAAGGCCGTCAGAGAGTCTTATCATATCAGATGATGAAAGAAGATGATAAGAAACTTTATGAAGCCGAGAACAGAGCTTTCTCGATTATTCGAATGGCTTTGCCTCAGGATATACTACACACATTCCGGACTCAGAAGACATCTAAGGAACTTTGGGAGTCACTGGAAAAGAGATGTGAGGGTAATCCTAGGGTTCGGAGGAAGCGCATGGAGTTATTGAAACAACATTTTGCTATTTTCAAGGCGTTGAAGGATGAACAGCTGGATGATACCATCACCCGATTCTATCATCTGCTGACAGAACTTGAAAGTCACGGGATTGAGTATAACGACACTGAGAAGAACAATAAGCTTCTTGATGCCTTACCAGCCAAATGGGCTATGTATGTGGCAATGATTAAGCTTAATGAAGACAAGTATTATACTCAATCATTGGAGGATATAGTGGCAACGTTGCGAGCTTATCATTTCGAGCTTCTGAAGGCCGAAACGGATTACGAACAAGTCCAGAATCCAGCAATGTATTTTGGAAAATCAACAAAACCTTCAGCAACAGCTGATATGAAGACTGCTACAGCGTTTTTCACCGGAGAAACGTCGTCACCAGCAGAGATTGATGACACACTGACCAGAGCGTTCTTAGGATTAGGAAGATCGGAAGAACAGCAGCCTCAAGTATCACAGGCATCAACATCTCAGGGCTACTCTAAGATGCCCATGAGCGCAAAATCAGCCGAGGAACATTTGAACTTGATTGCTTCATTTGTGGCTGCATACGGAAACTGTGTTCAGGGAAAGATAAACGATCCTGCTCTCTGGGATGAAGACTATGATTAGGTCGACCCTGACGATCTTGAGGAGATGGACCTTAAATGGCAACTGGCCATGGTAACCCAACGGGTTAAAAGATTCATCAAACGCACTGGGAGGAATCTGACTATGAACAATAAGGGAATTGGATTTGATAAGTCCAAGGTCAAGTGCTACAATTGTCAAGGTCTGGGACACTTCGCCAGAGAATGTCAGAGACCAAAGGTAGATACGTACCAAGGACAGAATCAGCATCATGGACAGTTTCAGAATCAGTCCCAACAACGATACCTTCCGAGTTCATCTGCCGGTCAAGCCAATCTGGCTGGTCTACTATCAAATGTCACATCAGACAGACAGCTGGATGGTACCTACGACTGGAGCTCACATCCGGAATCAAATGCTCGGGCTTTTATGGCTGAAGTCACGGAGAATGGATGTGAAGGGGAAGAGCAGACCACAAGGGACAGCAGTCCAATGTGGGTGGAGAAGACGAATGATCAGACGCTTCTGGAGTTTGTCGCTCAAATGGCCAACGTGGAATCCGACCACACAAAGGAGATTACCACAGGTCCAAACAACAAGTGGTTCATCGACAGTGGATGCTCCAGGCACATGACAGGGGAAAGAAGTCTCCTTACAGGCTTCAAGGGTGGGAATCGGGGATTTGTATCATTCGCGGGAAATAAAGGTGGAAACATCACGGGTACCGGAGTGGTCACTAATGGTACAATCAAGTTGGATCAAGTTTATCATGTTGATAAACTGGTTCACAATCTCATTAGTGTATCTCAAATCTGTGACAAGAAGAATTCAGTGTTGTTTACAGACACTGAAGCGTTAGTGCTAAAACCGGGTTTCAAAATTCCTGAAGAGTGGATATTGATGCGGGCACCAAGGAAGAATGACTTGTACATGCTTGATATGAACAAGCCGGAGACTTCGATGGGGCAAATCTGTCTGTTATCCAAAGCTTCGGAGACGGAATCAGTGTTGTGGCACAGACGCATGTCACATTTGCACCTAAGGAAAATGAATTATATAACGAAAAATGGGTTGGTGCAAGGTGTGCCTATGAAGAGCTTTCAGTTCGAGGACAAGTGTCTACCATGCAAGAAGGGCAAACAACATAAGAAGACACACAAGTCCAAGACTCAGAATTCCATAACCTCTACATTCGATTTGTTGCATATGGATCTCTTCGGACCAATCAACAAAAGGAGTATAGGAGGTAGTTGGTATTGTTTGGTTATCACTGACGATTACTCACGATTTTCTTGGGTTTTCTTTCTAGGTACAAAGGACGAGACGGCTTCCAAGCTCATCGGGTTCTTAGACCAAGTGGAGAATTCCTACGGCACACGGGTTAAAAGGATACGTAGTGATAATGGAACTGAGTTCAAAAACACTGTAATTGGTGTATATTGCCTCTCAAAGGGCATAGTGCATCAATTTAGTGCACCATATGAGCCTCAACAAAATGGGGTGGCCGAACGTAAAAACAGGACACTGATTGAGGCAGCTAGGACTATGCTTTCGGATGCAAAGCTTCCTACCATGTTTTGGGGGGAGGCAGTGAATACCGCATGTCATATTTTAAACCGAGTCCTAACTGTCAAATCTTTGAACAAAACCTGTTATGAAATTTTGAATAAACGGCCACCTAATTTAACTGGCTTCGAACCATTTGGGGTACCATGCACTCTTTTGCGAACAAAACATCAACCTAAGTTTGGTGAAAAGGCTGACGAAGGATACTTCCTAGGTTATGTGCCGAACTCACCAAACAAACGGGGTTTTAATAAAACAAATGGTACAGTGGAAATTGTGTATAACATTGAAGTCACAAGTTATACACATGAACCCCAAACAGGTCCGGAATGGATATTTGACTATGATAAATTATTTGAGTCATTTAACATTCCTTTGGATGAAAATGCAGGTACAATCGAAAAGGACATGGCGACGTTGCATCTGAATGACGAAGGTCATACCTTTCCGAGGACTACATTTCAATCCGCATCCGAGCCTACTGCGACTGAAGATGGATCTCCAGAAGTTACTAATCCAGAGGCACCTTCAACTGAGAATCAGACTCAGACAACAAATTCCAACTCTGAGGAAACTGTCCACGAGGAGGAAAATGTGGAATCCGAGACTGTTCCCCCATTAGGTGAAATAGGATCTAACTTAGGAGATAATCTGAGAGTTGACGAGATAGAGACCTCTAGGATCAACAAGAATCATCCTATAGAAAGCATCATAGGAAATCCTAACGAGGGTGTGAAGACTAGGAGTAGTTTAAATAACAACACTGTGTTGTTGTCGATGATAAACGACTCCGAGGCATATCATACATGTCTCTATTCTTGTTTCATTTCGCAAGTAGAGCCTAAGAATGTGCAAATGGCACTAAAGGATAACTCCTGAGTTGAAGCGATGCAGGAAGAACTTTCGTAGTTTAGGAAGCTAGAAGTGTGGGAGTTAGTTCCATTACCTCGAGGGGAAATTGCCATAGGAACCAAATGGGTTTTTAAGTGCAAAAGAGACGATCGGGGTATAGTCACTCGCAACAAGGCTAGGCTAGTTGTAAAGGGTTTCAACCAAGAGGAGGGAATCGATTACAATGAGGTGTTTGCGCCAGTAGCTAGGCTAGAAGCCATTAGGTTGTTTCTGGCTTTTGCTTCCTTCAAGGGCTTTAAGGTATATCAACTAGATGTTAAGAGTGCTTTCCTATATGGAAAAGTGAAGGAGCTGGTGTACGTAGAACAGCCACCCAGATTTACAGATCCAAAATATCCTGATAGAGTATATCGTTTAGATAAGGCTCTATATGGATTGCATCAGGCACCAAGGGCGTGGTATGAGACTCTATCCAACCATTTATTAGAAAACGGGTTTGAAAGGGGTAAGATAGATAGTACGCTGTTCGTTAAGAAAAAGGGAGAACACTTCATCTTGGTACAAGTGTACGTAGATGATATCATTTTTGGATCATCAGACGAACAAATGTGCAAAGATTTCGAGAAGGTGATGAAGTCGAAATTCGAGATGAGTGCTATGGGAGAGTTAAATTTTTTTTTGGGGTTACAAGTTGACCAGAAGAAGGATGGTATGTTTATCCATCAGACGAAGTATGTCTATGACATATTAGAACGCTTTGGGATGGAAGGAACAAAATTGACTGTCCATTTCAGCACGCCGATTCAAGTGAATCACAATCTTGGACCGGGTACTGAAAGTGATACCGATGTGGATCCGACATTATATCGGGCCATGATTGGATCACTTATGTATTTAACTGCTTCAAGACCTGACATCATGTTTGCTGTGTGTATTTGTGCTAGGTTTCAAGCGAATCCGAAGGAGATGCATATGAAAGATGTGAAGCGGATTCTACGATACCTCAAGTCGAAACCGAAGCTGGGACTTTGGTATCACGCGGAGGGAGATCTAGAGTTGGAGGCATTCACGAATTCTGACTACGGAGGATGCAGCTTGACGCACAAATCAACAACTGGAGGTTGTCAATTCCTAGGAGGGAGACTGGTATCCTGACAATGCAAGAAACAGACATCGGTAGCCGTGTCAACGTGCGAGGCCGAGTATGTTGCTGCTGGAAGTTGCTGCTCACAGGTTCTGTGGATACAACAACAATTGCGGGATTACGGTTTGGCTTACACTCAAACTCCCATTAGGATAGACAATCAATCTACAATTGCTATAACTAACAATCCAGTTAAACACAGTAAAACAAAACACATAGACATAAGGCATCATTTATTCGTGATTGTGCTGAAAAGAACTTAATCAAATTGGTAAAAGTGGCAACGGACGATAATAATGCAGATTTATTTACCAAAGCATTTGATAAGTCACGGTTTGAATATTTAATTCAACTAAATGGAATGCGCAACCCAGAGTAATTTGACCTTAGTGGTAGTTTATTTCCTTTTATAGCAGTAGTATTTCTTTCTTTTTATAGTAAGTCTGCTAATTTAGGAAAGTTTCTATTTTTAGTAAGTTAGTAGGTTATCTTCTTTTATTGCTATTTCTTATGAAAAACAAAAGAAAAAAGAGAGAAAATCATAAAAATACAAAAAAAGAGAATATCAGAAAAGGAGTTAAGTCTTAGATGCATAGGTTCAAAGTGACGAAAATTAGCACAGTCGTTACAAACTCTAAGTGTTTAGGCTTTCACACATAAAGCACCTAAAATTCTAAGTGTTATACTTGATTTTAGTTTGATGTGTTGGTAGGCATAATACATCTAGGGAGTCTCAAGGCTAATAAAATATTCAAGAAAAAGTCAAATGTGTCACTAACTTAGATGTATGACCAATCGGTCTTAATTTTTATGTACAAGACATACAAACTTTGAGTCTAAATGAGGTATGCAAACTTTCAAGGGAAGTATAGCAACATCAAATACATCTTAAAATGGAAAGTATAGAAAAATCATACAAAATTGAGAGTCGAAAACATGTAACTCTGTTGTACGTAAGTACAGACCTGTTGCCTCTGTTTAGATTCGGGGTTAGCAAGATAAGTCGCTTTGTTGTACGTCGGTACAGACCTGTCACCGCTGTCTTGCTAGCTTTAAAAATAAACCTTAAGTCAAACTAAGACACTTTGTTTTATGACAATACAGACCTGTGTCCGATGTTTGTCTTTTAAAGAAA
>JAANYP010000569.1:82173-114184 GCA_020465985.1 Centrapalus pauciflorus
AAGGATACTTTCCTAGGTTATCGTGCTACACTCACCAAACAACGGGTTTTTAACAAAAAGAGTGGTACGTGAGATTGTGTATAATATTGAAGTCACAAGTTATACCACATGAAACCCCAAACTGGTTTTCCGGAATGGATTTTTGACTATTTGATAAGTTTATTTGAGTTCATTTAAACATTCTTTGGATGATACTGCAGGTACAATCGATCAAAGACATGGCGACGGTTGCACCTAAATGACGATGGCCATCTTTTTCAAGGCACCACGGTTCGGAATTTTACGTCCGAGCCTAACTGCGACAGTAGATGGGTCTCCAGAAGTTTGTATCCAGACGAACCTAACACTGAGAATCAGACTCCCTTCAAGTTCTTGGCCCCTGAGGAAAACGTCCGTGAGGACGAAAATGTGGAAGCTGAGCTATTCCCCCTTTCGGTGACATAGGATCCAATTAGGGATAATCAAGTGTAGACGAAATAGAGACTCTAGGATCAACAAGAACCATCCAATAGATAAACATCATAGGAAATCCTAACGAGGGTTGTGAGGCCTCGGAAGTAGTGTAACTAAACAACCACTGTGTTGTTGTCGCTGATAAACGACTCCGAGGCATATCACACATGTCATATTCGTGCTTTCATACGCAAGTTAGACGCCCAAAAAAACGTGCAAAATGGGCACTTAAGGACAACTCCTGGCGTTGAAGCGATGCAGGAAGAACTTTCCAATTTTAGGAACTAGAAGTGTGGAGTTAGTTCCGTTACCTCGTGGCGGAGATGCAATCGGAACCAAATGGGTTTTTAAGTGCACGAGAGGACGATCGAGGGTATAGTCACGCGTCAACAAAGCGAGATTCGTTGTAAAGGGTTCACCAAGCGGAGGGAATCGATTACAATGAAGTGTTTGCACCCGTAGCAAAGGTTAGACGCAATTAGGTTGTTTTTAGCTTTTGCCTCCTTCAAAGGATTTAAAGTATATCAACTGGATGTAAGAGGCTTCCTGTATGGGAAAGTGACGGAGTTAGTTATATGTAGAACAACCGCCCGGGTTACAGATCCTAAATATCCTATAGCGTATATCGTTTCGATAAGCTCTTCTGGAATACATCAGGCACCTAGGGCATGGTCTGAGACTCTATCAACCATCTCTTAGAAACTTGCTTGAGCGGGTGGATAGCTAGTACTCTTTTTGCTGAAGAGAAAGGGAATCATTTTATCTTGGTAAAGTGTTACGTAGATGATATTCATTTTTGGACATCAGACGAAAGATGTGCAAAGATTCGAGAAGGTTATGGAAGTCTAAGTTCGAGATGAGTGCTATGGGGGAGCTTGAATTTCTTTTTGGGGTTACATAGTTGACCCGAAGAAGGAAGGCATGTTATCCATCAGACCAAGTATGCTATGACATATTGGAACGGTTTGGGATGGAAGATACAAAAGTTGACTGCCCATTTCGCCGCCGATCACTTGAATCACAATCTCGGGCCGGGTACTGATGGTGATATCGATGTGATCCGACTTTATATCGGGGCCATGATTGGGTCACTTAGTACTTTAACTGCTTCAAGACCTGATATTCTGTTTGCTGTTGTATTTGTGCTAGGTTTCAAGCGACTCCGAAGGAGACTGCATATGACAGATTGTTGAAGCGGATTCACGATACTCAGTCGACACGAAGCTGTGGACTTTGGTATCACGCGGAGGGGAGATCTAGAGTTGGAGGGGTTCACGGATTCTGACTACGGAGGATGCAGCTTGACGCGCACCAATCTACATGCGCTGTCAGTTCCTCTGGAGGGAGGATGGTGTCCTGGCAATGCAAGAAACCACCAATCGGTAGCCTGTGTCTGCGGACGGCCGAGCCGAGTATGTAGCTGTCCGGTAGTTGCTGTTACACAGTTTGTCGGATACAACACCAATTGCGGGATTACGGTTTGGCTTATTACTCAAACTCAATAGATGACAATCAATCTACTATTGCGATAACAAATAATCATTAAATCCATTAAACAGCAGTAAAAACATAAGCACATTGGACCATAATGGCATATTTTATTCGATGATTCTTTCTGAAAAGAATTTGACACAACTGGTAAACGGTGGCCAACTGAAGATAATTAATCTGTGATTTATTACCAAAGCGTTTGATTAAGTCACGTTTGAGTATTTAATTCAACTTAATGGAATAGCGCAAACCCAGAGTAAATTTGACCTTAGTAGTATTTATTCTCTTTATAGTTGTTATATTCTTCTTTTAGTGTCAGTCTGCCTCATTTAGGAAAGTTTCTAATTTAGGAAGTTTTCTTTTTTTAGTAAGTTTTCTATTTTTAGTGAGTTAGTAGATTGCTTGTTTAATGCGTTTGCTTCGAAAACACAAAAGGAAAAAGAAGAGAGAACATTAAAAAAACAACAAAAAAAGAGAATTCAGAAAGGGAAGTTATAGTCTTAGATACATAGCGTTATAAGTGACGAACAACTTGCACCGTCGTACAGCCTCTAAGTGTTTAGGCTTTCACACATAATAAACTAATGCCCCCACTTCCAAATTTCCCTAAAGTAGTTTGCATGTGTTGTAGGATAAATACATATAGGGTATCTAAGGGCTAATAAAAATATTCTACGAAAAAGTCAAACGTGTCACTCAGCATTCGTGTCATGACATCGGTCTTAATTTTATGTACAAAGACATCCAAAACATTGAGTCTAAATGAGGTATGCAAACTTTCTGGGGATGTATAGCAACATCAAATACGTCTGAAAATGGAAAGAATAGAAATATCATGAAAAACTGAGAGTCGAAAACATGCAACTCTGTTGTACGTAAGTACAGACCTGTTGTCTCTGTTTAGATTCGGGTTAGCAGACATGTCGCTTTGTTGTACGTCAGTACAGACCTGTCACCGCTATCTCCTAACTTTAAAGTTAAACCTTAAGTCGAACTAAGACACTTTGTTGTATGAGAATACAGACCTGTGTCCGATGTTTGTCTTTTAAAGAAAGTTTGCAAATACCAACAAGTTAGAATGTTGTCTGTGTGCCTTGATCATAAAAGTATATGTCTGAGTCACGTAAGATAATTTCCTGATAAATAAAAAGGCCAAGGGATATTCCGAAATGTAGAGTGTTTAACAGGGTAAAATACCAACAATCGGCTAAATGGGTATGTCACGACAAACAATCAAAGGAATCAAAAATTCCTAAGTGTGAAAGTTTAAGTACTGAAAGTTAGTATCGGACATCGCTATCTGAGTGAACCTTTCTTAGACTATACTTACCAAAAATATGTTGTTTGGTATTTAGCTTAGCTTGTAAATTTATTTTTATAACTTAAGTCTAGATTAAATTTTTTAGTCAAAATTTTATTTTACTTTAATTTTATTTTTACCTTAGCTTATTTTATTTTATTTTATTTTATTTTAGTTTAGTTTAATTTTTACTTAGGTAAAAGGTCAAAAGTTACTGAGGGTGCATTCAAAGTTGAATAAAATATACAATGCGTGAAATATCTGAGCTTAGGGTAAAAGATTTGGCATAGATTATCTGGTTACACAATACCGTAGAAAATAGTTGGAAAAGTTGAAGTTATTTCAAAAGTTTCCGAAATTTTTCTAAGTGTTGGAAATTTCGAATCTAAGACAGACTCGAATGTGAGATACTTCGAATCTGTCAGTAGACTCGAAATTACATAGACTCGAAGGTAGTTAGTATATAAAGGTCCACAGTGAAAGAATTTACTTCTCACTGTTCTCGAATCTGATTTCTCGAATCTGTTCTGGCGATCTCGAAACTAATCTCGAGTCTATCGTATTTCCACTAAACGACATCTCGTCGATTCTAAAGCTTTTGTGTTCGATTCTAACTTCAAATCTAGGTATAAGCAACATGATTGTACAAGATTTTGGTGGTTTAATACACAAATTTGGGATTAAACATCACATTTTGATGTTTTATAGGTCAAAATAGGGTTTTTGCAAAATTACCAAGTTTGGACTAATAAAAGATCAAATTAAAAGCATAAATCTATGATTAGAACCTAGTTGAACTAATGTATGTGATTTGCTACGTTCAAAATGGTTAAAATCTTGGATTTTTGTTGAAAAAGGGGTGTCGGCCTCTCGAATCTGATAATGGTTTCGAATCTGATCATGGGTTTCTCGAATCTATCAATAGATTCGAGATGACCAGATATTCGAATCTGTCCATCAGACTCGAATAGGGTATATTCGAATCTGTCCATCACACTCGAATATGAGCACTTCGAATCTGTTACTCTCGATTCTGTACTTCATTTATTTTGTTGAATTTAAATTTTATTAAACTTGTGAAAATTTAATTGTGTTAGATTTTGTATTTAATCAAATACAAGATAAAACAAATTTGAATTTAAACAAGTTTATTGATTTTTAATAATAATCTAACAATTTTATGTATTGTGCAGATATGGCGCTTCGTGCTTTCGTCCCTAAGCACAATATGGTTCTTAATCCAGATAATCATATCCCTGAGGCGCAGGGTTTTCGTGAAGTGTTGGACTTCTTAGCTGAATCCAGAATTAGCTACGCTTTGTTTCAGAACATTCCGATTGTAATCTCATATGTGCGGCAGTTCTATGATCACTTACAAGTTGACTGCTCTGTCACCCCGACAGTGCTGAGAACAAGGATCGCAGGGCAACCGTTGGTATTCTCTGCCGATATGCTGCGTCAAGTGTTGCAGCTAGGATCTGAGGAAGAGGAGTCTGGGCCTATTGATTTTCCACTAAATATTAGGCAAGCGGCTTTTCAACGAATGGGTTACAGTCTAGATGTAACAAAGTCGTCATATATGAAGAGTGGCCTGATTGGGCAATGGCGTTTCTTGGTCCATGTCTTCATGGTCTGTTTTGCACCGAAGAAAGCTGGATTTGATTACATTGTATCAAAAATCCAATCAGCAATGATCGCGATGGTGTACAATAAGAAGTTTAGTTTCTCGCAGCTGATTTTCTCAGAATTTATTCATCAAATCACGGCTCCTGAGAGAGAAAGGTTCCTGTTGTATCCGAGGTTCGTGATGATGTTGATACGTCACTTTTTGCCAAGTCTGCCACAATCGAATGATTCTTTGAGCGTAAATGTAATGGAAAAACGCATATTTGCTGATTGTTCCTCACACCGAGGAAGATTGGCTGTTCCTACTGCTCGTCCGTTGTTTGGAGCTATCTTAGACAGGAACTTTGTGGCACCTGATAATGCCAACTGGGCATGTGAAATAGAAGTTCAACAGCAACAGCAACAGCAACAGCAACAGCAACAGCATCAGCAACCGCATCAGACTCGTGTTCGTCCACGTGATCCAAGGCGAAGACAAAGAGATATTACAACTCAGTCTCAGGCGTCTAGGCCTTCTACGAGTCAGCCAGAGCCAGAGGTACAGGAAGCAGGGCCTTCAAGTGCCAATCCAGAAACCGAGCAAATAGCCCAAACATTGGAGGAAATATGGGCTTCGGGTCCACATGCAAATGAAGATGTTGCAGCAGCATTGGTGGATGAGCTGCTGAGTCCGCCTGGAGATAATGATGATATATTTCGTGATGTTGACGAATATGAGCCAGAGGGGGCTGAGGCAGGATTGACATCTTCGGAATCTGAAACCGAATCAGATGAAGTTCATGAGGTGGTAACTACCGAAACTGGAAGTCGTTTTGAGACTTATGGTTCTAGATTGATTGTCAATCAAGGTGGTTCGAGGAGGAGAGAGACCAGGGAATTGGAGGAGTCCGATTATGAAGAAGAAGAGATTGCTACGTTAGTGACGAGGCCACGCGCAAAACGTCATAGATTTATGCAAGGGTCGTCTTCAACCTCGGAAGCACAACCAGAAACCTCTCAAGCCCAAACCCAAGCACCAACCACAGATTCACCATCACCGCCACCTCAGCAACACGAACCCTACATTCCGCCACCATTCAATCCTTCTCCCCTTCAGTCCATTCCATCTATGCCAGAAGCATACAATGAAAATCAAAGATTTCTGCAGCTGAAGAGTCGAGTTGATTTTCAGCACGTTCAAATTATGACTCTCACTAAAGCAGTTGGTGAACTCCAAGAACATAACGCTAATCTGGATAAGGAGAATGCTGAGTTGAGAATGATTATTGAAGGTGTAAGAGATGAAAACACTGAGCTTAAATCTTTTGTCACTGATCAGTCATCCGAGATCCGAGCAATGAGGTCCCTCATTGAGCAGTTAATGAAAAACCTTCAGGCTCAGGGGGAGACGTCGTGTCGTGATCAAGAAGTACAGAGGCGGAGGGACGATGATGAAGATGATAATCAAGGCAATGATCCCAGCTCTCAAAGACAGGATGAGCCAGTAGATTTTTCTACTGCTCAGGCTGCTCAATCTCAGGGGGAGCCAAGTCAAGCAGAAGGTGAAAGAGGAGAGGCTAGTTCTTCAAGGAATTTAGACAGCGACATGATCGATGCGCTGAAAGATATTGAAGAAGAGCTGATGGAGTTTGATTTTGAAGATGAAATGGAAGAGTTGGAGGAAGGGGAATTTATTCCAGATGATGTCGCGGACTGGAAATCTGACGACGAAGTGATAGAGGATGAAGACGATCAAGTCAATGAAGTTATTGTCAATTCACAACCAGTAACGGAGCTATATGAAGGACAAAATCATAATGTGATTGACATTGACTATATCAAAGTAGCCTCAGTCGAGGATAATGAACTTGAAGAGGCCGAGATGGAGCCATCTAGGACTGACTTGATCAATCTTTGGTTCAAGAAAGAGGAAAAGAAAGAGAGTTTGAAGATGAAGAAGAAGATGAGAGTTCCAGGTGCTGGGAACTTCTCAGGAGGCATTATTAGCTGGTTCTTTGACAGAGAACTGCAGCTGTTCATTTTGAAAAGAAGAGATGGACTTCAATACTTGAGGCGGACACTGAAAGCTTTTAATTCTTTGCCCAAGATTGAAGTTAAAGAGTTAGCCTGGAAGGAGCTTATTAATATTGGAGACGATCCTTACGCAAACGTTATTGAAAGAATCATAAGGAAAGAAGGGCGATCAGGTAAATTTGAGAGGCTTAAGCCGAGATCAGGCAAGAGGGTCGAGGATGGATCAAGAATAGATCCTCATACTGGAAGACCTTGGGCTAGAATGATCTACAAGCCAGTCAAATGCTTGAAAAGAGTGCCAATAAAGCCAATGCCACAAAATGTTTTGAGCAACATGAAGTGGTGGTACCTGGAAATTGATACTGCTGAAGCTATAATGGAGGATCAAGACGAGCAGGTAATTTTGAAGGTATACGACCCACTGCATTTGATAAACCTATCTAAGGACGACCTGAAGAAGCTTCACGATCAGCCTATATTCTTCACTGAACCATGGAGATCTGAAGCCAGGAAGTTCCAAAAGGTAGTTAAAGTTTGTATAGATGCGGGGTTATATGCAGGTAGTAGTATCTATAGTTCTAGTACTTAAATTTGATGTAATGTAAATAATTAGAAGCTATCGTCAAGGGGGAGTCTGTTGGTACACCCTGTGTGACGATAGCAGTCTAATCGATCTGCGTTATGATTTAAGTAATATTCTGAATATTAACAAGTATTTTGATATATATGTTTAATATGTGTTTGTCTGTTATTGATTGTGTGTTTGAACTTGATGTAACATATTACAAGGAGTTCAAACATAAAGGTCAAAGATTATGTCAAGCATAAGTTAAAACATAAGTTTCATCACTTAAGTGTTTAAGTGCATTTGGCTAGATTCGAATAAGTTAAGGAAGGCATTCGAATCTGTGATAGATTCGAATGTATCCTTAGATTCGAATATAGGTTAGATTCGAATCTGTCAGATGGACAGATTCGAATGAGGCCTTAGGCCAGATTCGAGGTTGGCCCACAACAGACTCGAATCAGGGCCTATAATTAGGGATAGACTCGAATCATTAGTAGACCTTTGGCAGAATTCGTGAGGAATTAAGCAATAGGCGATCTCGAGTTTATCAGCTAGGTGAGTCCCGTTTCGGAGAGAATTAGTACGTAGGATCGTTCGTGTGTCGTTCGTTCAGCGTCTAATAGTCTCCGTGTTTCCGTTGGTTGAGAGTTGTCCGTCTGACCGTCAACGAGGATTCCGCACTCGTTAACGGGTCCGCGTCTAGATAGATCTGTCAGTGGTAGACCTTACAAATTAAACATTAACCAATGTCCATAATCACTAATACTAAAATAAAATAGCTAAATCTAAATCCTCAATATGCGGTCAACTCTCTGCACACTGCCCATCATCACCCCTGAGTACCTGCCGGAAGAAAGAACACAGCATGAGCCAAACGCCCAGTACGGAGATCGATTACAAGTGCAACGTATACGAATTCAAAGACTAAAGAAGGTTTTGAAAAATAAGTTTCTTTAAAAAGAAAGTTTTGAAAATGGTTTTTCTTTAAAAATAAATGTCCACCTCAACACCGGATCAACAAAGAATATAATGGCTGAAGCAACAAAGGGTTGGGTTATTTTTACCGAGCGTCCTAATATCAATCTCACAATCAATCTCATAATCAATCTCACAACCACTCATATCACTCAAGACTACACTAAGAGGCACCTCAGTGCATCTGGCCGGAAAGGAGTGTATGGCATTACACTACAGTTCCGCAACACTCATAACATAGTCTAGGATGCATCCATACGCCTCCCTGAAATAATCAACAGCTCATTTTCCGAGCTAACATGATCTCCATCAATCATAAACATAATCTCAATCAATCATTCAATCATGAATCGCAAACAAAAGGGAGACGCCGTAACCGATCACACTGTTACGGAAGTGTCATGCCATTGGTGCTGCAATGGCATGCCTGTGGTACCTCCACAGGTAGTTCACTCGGTAATCCTATCTCCTGTCTAACTTCTAGGGTTCAAGCATAACAACAAGATCCGAATAACATTTCAACTTTAAATATCATTTCAATACAAAAAGGGCCACATTTCACAAGACAATATCACATTCACAAAAGCCATGAAAATAACTGTTTTCCAAATATGTTTTCTTTTCGCAAATGTTTTACGAGCGTTTTAAAAACGATATTTGCTTTTGAAAAAGAAACTGACACGAGATATAAAAATTCGACTGTCAAGTTTCAGCATGCAATTCACACAACGAAACAACTCAAGAATAACGCTGAAAGAAGTACAGGATCCGTACCTTAATAGCAGCTCCACAAAATCACGACGACAGACTGAATCCGCTACGAATTGATTCGATCTATAAGAACGAACTTAAATTAGAACTCAGCTAGGTTGGTCTTCTAACTACCCAATCCCACTATTTTAATACATACTTTTATTAATAATAATTATTAAGTTCGGTTCGCAATTATTGTTGGTTCAACTTAAAATATTTCATTAACCTTTATTAATCGAATCGGTGTTCCAATAATTAATTATGTAAATTATCTATACTTTAGTCGGTATTCAACCGCATATAATTTTAGTGTATGTATTTTAATCTCAAATGAATATTTAAATCAACTTATAAGTGAACCTTAATTAAATAATAAGTCATTTATATACTTATTCCATTTTAACCATTTAATAACTAGTAATAACATTTAATTGTTATTAATCGTAAATATAACCGTGAATAATTAATTGATTTGCTACCCATTAATTATTTTATATAGAATCGGTTCCAATATATTAGGTTTGTTAAATGAGTTTAAAACTAGTTATTAATTAATAGGAATAATGATGTATAATAAATAAAATATAAAACTAAAATTAATATATTCATTAAATATTATGATTATATATTTAATTATTTAGGTTATGGGTCGGGTCGGGTCCATGACCCGGTACCCACTTCTTTTCCTTCTTCCCCTTATTTCTCGGACACCACCAAACACACACACACCACACGTTCTCAACTCTCTCTCTCTCATCGCTTCTCTCTCTCTTCTCTCTTCTCTTTGCTCTGTCTCCCTACCGTCCGGCGACCGCCGCCGCTCACCGGCGCAACCACGACCACAATCGTCTCCTCCATCTCCCACTCGCTCCACCTCGCTCACGCTTCACCTCCCTCGATTTCGCACACAGCGGCAGCGACAGCAACCCTAACGCCGCCACCACCGCCGCATAACACCACACCGCCACCGCTCGGCCTCACTGGTAACACTCACTCTCACTCGCTCGAAATCTCGACTCACACACACTCGCCCTTTCACGGCCGCCGCTGACCAGGACCATTGCGGTCGCCCCTGGTGCGGTGCCGTCGATCTCAAACCACCACCATCACCGCCTCTTAAAACCCAAATATAAGATTTGTAGATTTGTTTCTTATCTTTTATTTACGTATAAATCTAGTTTCAGATTCTTTGATTTTCTTCACATATTTCGTATATAAAACCTCATTAACAATAATGTAATAGCAGAGTTCAATACCTTGATTGGAACGAGATCTGCGAATTTTCGTCCGGTAGCTTCCGATCGACTTCAACACTTTAATGGCCGGCTAGGGTTTCTTGTCACTGATCTGATTAGGGTTTGTACTTTGGTTTATTGGTATATTAATACTGGTTTAATCGGGCTTGGGCTCGTTTAGTTAAAGTCTGATTATTATTAATTAAGCCCAGTTTAATTTATCTGATTTATGTAAATGAAGTTATATAAATTGTCACCTTGGTCCCTTTATTTTATTTCAATTAAATAACCTACTGATTACTAATGTTTCATAAAAGTTATTAGAATATTATTATTATTGGTGTTTTTATTTATTAAAATTGTTATTTAAAATTTGGGTTATTATAAAATTCGAGCATGAATTCGAGTTTGACACCATAGATTCGAATCTAAGGCCCTAGATTCGAATATGGTTCGAATCTATCATTAGGATTTCGAGTTTAGTCATTAAATTCGAAGGAACTTCGAATTTAACCCCCGAAATTCGAATTTGATGCCTAAAAATTGAAAACCACTCTCTAAACTCGAGTATTTTGAATAAAACTCATAAATAACACATAAAATGACAAGAGTTATTCAAAGGACAAGGTGTGAACTTGAAATGGGTTCAAACTTAGTTGTAGTTCAAATTTGGACATAGACCCGAAATGGGGAAAAATATTGCAAAACTTACGAAACTTGGTTTTATGGATTTAAACGGTTTTTGACTCGAAATATTGTTGTAACTAATTTAACAGGTCCCTTGTGGTTTTGTTTAACCTACAATGGGGTACTTGGCGGATCCGGTTGAAAGCCCGAGGAGAAATAATATCGGTTAAAAGTTTAATTACGCACCCACAGTGAGTACAGTAGATTTCGCATGTTTATATCTGTTTTATGTTAAGCTTTGCCTGCTGAGACCTGTTGCTTCAATTATTTGTTTGGAATTCTACTAACTTGTGTAGATTTAGATGCACATTCCTACTTGTTGCATGTCCTTTCGATTGTTGTGCATCTATTGATGGACCGGTGGGTCGCATCGGTTACTCTGATGTTACTGCTCTATATGACGCTGGAGCTGATCCCTCCAGGTCCGGTAGGCAGTATGTCATCCCCGATGTTATGTTTGTCTCAGATGGTATGTACTAAATGCCTAGTTTTGGGCTCGAAGGGGTTGCGGCTCTGGTCCGTACTTTGTGTACGAAGAGGATATCCGATGTTGGTCATCTGCGTTATCCTTGGGCTTCATAAAAATTTATAAAATGCGTAATCTTTGTATTCACTAAGCCTTTGCTTATACCTCAGTTGTTGTATTTTTACAGGAAAGGGAAAGTCTACTGCCGGACCTTCTAGTTAGGTCATTTGGGGAAGATTTGGAAGACTTGGTACTATTTAATCGGTAATTATGTTATGAGACAATGTTGTAATACATTCTGGATGATTGTAATAATTGTAATAGGTGTGTAGACTTAGACTTGGTACCTTGTAGCACCGTAGGGTGTTTGCCACTGTTGCACTACTTTATTTATGTATTTTAATGCTTCCGCACTTAATTTAGGTTATCAGATCATTATGTTATTGCATGTTGATGATTAATCCTGGGAGTATTGTAAATGGTGGTTGTTGTGGCAAGGGTGTCACACGAGATGGTATCAGAGCAGTAATTTGAGATTCAAGTGTCCGTGAGGTCTTGGTCTCAAACATTAAGTGATGATATGTAGTGGTTTAAGTAATGATCTGAACTAAGATAGGTTACGATCTAGTAATCATAGGAAAGTGAATTTCATACGGGACAACATATGTTGTAGTTAACTATGTGATGGAATCACTAAATGATTTACATGTTTAAATTTTCAGAACATGTCTGGAGGAGGAATGACGCCACGAGAAACGAGGGAGATGATGCTAGCCATGATGGCTGAGCAGAATCGAATGATTCAAGATCAGTTTCGGGCGCGAGATGAGGCCAAAGCCAAAAGAAAAGAAGACAAGAGAAAAGAAAAGAGGGAATATGAAAGGGATTATGTTGTGGTAGACATAAACCTTAGGAATGAAGCGAAACGCAAAGACAAGGGCAAGGAAAAGATTGATTATGAAACTGGGATTGATGAGAATTACATGAATTATGTAATTAGATCATTCAAGGACTGGCAACCACCCACATTCTCTGGATCTCTGAGAATTGAGGAAGCAGAAATGTGGATTACAATTATGGAACAAATCTTTAGGGAGATGAATTGTAAGGATGAGTATAAGGTATGTTTAGCTAAGGATCAATTGATTGGACAAGCTAAGGAATGGTGGGACCGTTGGGAAAAAGAATTGGGATCCAAGTTGATTGCTTCCTTTAGTTGGGAACAATTCAAGTTGTTGTTTAGTAGGCAATATGGTGAGCCTGATATCGTACCACATGTTAATCATGAAGAAAGAGCTATTGGAAAGATTGTAAAGTCTGGAGAAGATGAAGTAAATGGACTATACTTGAGGTCAAGAACAAATAAACGTGATAGAAGTAAGAGATGTTGCCATTGTAATCAATTTGGACATAAGGCTAACAAATGTCCAATGAAGGCCGATGCTTGTTATAATTGTAGAAAAGTGGGCCATTTTAGCAGAAATTGCAAATTTCGACCAAAGAATTAGCATGTAATGATATTACATGATGAAACTATGAATGAAAAGTTCAACAAAGAGATGATATCTCTAAGATTGTGGTTATAACTTTTGGACGTTAATCCATAGAGTTAGAAGTGTACTTTAAAGATTCCATATGTAATATTTCATCGAAGTTCTATGATGCTGAAGTTAACATGAAATCGAGTGATATAAAGTTTTATTACTAATATAAGTATAATCATGTTTGTGAATGAGAATATTCGAGTATATAAATAGGCAGTAGATGAATAGCCAAGATGGACTTGGAAGCTTTGAATTGGCAGAGATGTTATAGATTTCTTAGAAATTTATGAATGAGTTGAGAAGTTGTAATAAAGTCTAAGTTTGACCATGATGGGTTAAAGAATTGGAACTAATCATATTAGTATCATATGTGATATGTTTGAAGGATGGATCACAACTTGTAGTGTTTATCATGAAACAAAATAGCATCAACTTGTATTAAAAGGAAACGGTAAGGTACCTTGTATTGAATATTTTAAGCTTACAAAGGTTGTGGTTGAGAACGTATGAAACGAACTGTTCATGAGAATTTGATGTAGTTGAAGTCAAAGAGGCTATTTGAAATATGTAAATTATATAACAGAAAGGAAAATAATTCAAGCATTTCTGAGAAAGCGAGCGGAGGTATGAGAATAAGTGACTTGTGTTAATATTGAATGGGATTTGGAATATGCAATGCGAAGTGTAAAGTAAGAGATACATGCGAAGTATAATTGATCGGAAGAGGGATATAATACTTAATGAAATGGAGATTTGATTAAACATAAAAAGTCTAAAGAGACTTTGGACACTAAGGAAATTGCTTATACAGCAAAGAAAAGTCTAGTACTACGATTCGGAATCTAAGGAAGATTCGGAGGTGATCATGAGTTCTGTTTGATTTTGGGTGTCGATTAATTATTTGTATCTACTGCTTTTGTTCAACAAGTGTAAATACCTCGATCTAAGTTGTCTATTGTGATTGATGTTGAAATTGCTAAGTAATACATTAGTTAGCGTAGATCATGTGTATCATGATTGTAATTTAGTGATTGAGGAGGTAGTACTCAATCCTGACTTGATTTCAATGGAGATCGGTGATTTGATGCGATAATTAGAAAGAACTTATTAAATATATGTGACAAGACGCATGTAGTTTGCAATAAAGGAATAATAAAGATAACTACGCCGAAAGGAGGCGAGAGATTTGTATATATGAGTATTGGAGAAGTGGGGATCAATGTCTAATGATGATTGTTAGGTCCCGAAAGCTGATTAGGGCTGTGAGTTTTGTTTGGTATATGTTATTGATACCAAGACTTGTCTGGTGTGCCGCTTGAATGACAAGTGAAATTTTGTGTTGACTTGATCCCTAGAGCTCCTCCAATAGCTTGTTGTTCGTATCGGTATGCATATACTGAAATATAAGAGATGATGAAACAACTTTAGGAGTTATCAGATAAGGGCTTCGTTAGATTGAGTTCTTTGCCATGAGGAGTCTGATATTGTTTATGAAACAAAGGATGTCATAATGAGAATGTGTATAGATTAACATGATTTGAACAAATTGACTATAACAAGTAAGTATTCGCTGCCAGGAATTGATGATTATTGATCAGTTGCAAGGGGTTGGTTATTATTTGTAACAACCTAATTTTGAGCTAGTCGTAAAATCAGTAATATTTTGAGCCAATAATGTAATGATGTTACATTATTTGAATTATAATTTAATTAAGTGATGAAATATTTAATTAAATTAAATAAATATTTATATTTATGAATTAATAAATTATTAAAGAAAATTAAATAAAAGAGATATAATATACAAAAATGAAAGTGGGTTAGCTAGCAAATATAACTAGATGACGTATATAAACGAGAATTATATTCAAAAACTCAGATTTCGCTCTCTCTCTCTAACTCTCTCTCTCTAACTTTCTCTCTCTACTCTCTCTCTACCTTCTCTCTAAAATTTCTCTTAAACCGACCGTCCGATTATCAAGAAATATATATCGTTAAGAAGATCTCGGCGAATACTACGCGAATATACTAGTTCCTGCGTGAATCCATACGAATTGAGGTAAGATTTTATATTTTTACGTTTTATATATATACGGTATTCTCGAATTTGTTAAGTTTTATGAAATTTAAAGCTATTTTTATGGAATTTAACTAGAATAAGTATAATATAATCGAGCATAGGCTTAATATTGATCATATTTGTGATTTATGCCTTAGAAATTCATGTTTTAGAGTTGCAAATATGATCAGATTCGAGAACATTATGATCAGATTCGAAAATGCATAGAATAGACTCGAAATGAAACTAGATTTGAAATATACTCGAATCTAACCATTAGATTCGAAAATGCCTAGATTCGAAGACCATGCATAGAATCGAACTCATACACCTTCGAGTCTAGGTGATTAGATTCGAGACACACACCCACACAATTCAAGTTTAGATAATTAGATTCAAATGGTGTAAGCCAATAGATTCGAAATCTATGCATGAGTAGGTGTGGTTCGAATCTAAGCAAACAGATTCGAAGCATGCATGTGTTGGAAGGGTTCGAATCTAAATTCGAATCTAAATTCGAATCTATTCCTTTTAATTCAAAATCTGATTTTTGTTCCAAGCCTAAGATGATATGTGAACGAACAAGTTATCAGAATCAGATAAAATAAAGATTTTAACGACTAAAGAAATGATGATAATGATATGATATTGATATGGTATGATATGATAATTCCGGACAGGTTCAGTGAAATTCTGAACAGTTAGACAAAGATTTTAAAAGATTTAAAGCGGGTCAGAGACTTGATTTGACAGAGAACAGATTGATAAAATCCTGAGATAACTCAGGTGGCAGATTCATATATCTGTTTGACCAAGACCCAAACTGTGAGTTATAGATATTCAAATTGAACATGCAAAGATCCGTTTGAGATATATTGATGCTGTTACATTATTTGACATTCATTTATCAGCTGGATTGAGACCTGTGCACACCATGGATGGGTGTTGCCCAGTGAATCATGATAGCTATTTGCTTATCATTTCATATTGCATTTATTAGCGCTTCAGACTTTGCTTTATGATTCGTTGCTATCATGACTCCTAAGACTTATGCTTACTTCATTGATCAGACTTGATAAGAATTATTCAGCTTGACTAGCCCTTATGGTCTATTGTTCTAGACCCGGCTATTCCACCAGTTCTCACGAACTTGGTAATGACCTCCGATGTTCGGCCATGTTGACCTACTGGTAGCTAGCCCAGTATGTGGCTGATCCCCACGATATAAGCGTGAGTGTGGTTTGAACATCATCCGATCTTAAGATACTATATCTCAATCATGATGAGGGCTGTAGCGGCAGCCAAGACTTATCACGCTTAGAATTATGACTCCGCTTGACACGCATTTTAATATTGAAAATCTATAAACTCACTAAGCTTTGCTTACAGATGTTGCTTTAAAATTTTACAGGAAAAGCCAAAGGAAAATCACCTGCAGGACCTAGTGCTTAGGTCATCAAGAAATCCAAGTTTTGAAGCTTTCTTAGACCACTACTCAGCAATTATCTGGTACTGATTGGAAGACATCAAATGTGGTGGTTCTGGGTAGACTTGATGTAATGTTTGATGTGATGATTAGATTAGATGTTACCCTTTTTATAACCTTAACTTGAAAATCTGTAATTTGTAATGAACTTAATCCTAAAATGTTTGTACTTGTAATTTAATATTCCGCAATTAATTACCCTATCTTAGTATGGTTGATATCGTATTGCAATTATGGGACCTAGACTGGTGAGCACTGCCCCGGAAGGGGTGGTCTTCACAGGATGGTATCAGAGCCCTAGTTTGGGTGAATCAAGTATTACGTGAGTATACTTGATCTCAAACTGAAGCAATACATATGTATCAATCATTAGGTGGTTTGAACTGAGATAGGATGTACAGACTGTTAGGATGGGAAAAAGGGTACATAGATCTAAGTCTATAAACTGATAGTTAATTGATTTTAATTTTCAGTAAAAGATGTCAGGATCAGGATCAGGTGACATACCAAGCAACATGACCCCACAACAAATGTTTGAGATGATGCAACAATTACTAGCACAACACTCAGAACAACAGAATAAGATTATGCAAGAACAGTTTCAGGCCAGAGATGAGGCCGAAGCTAAAAGACGTAACGATAAGAAAAATAAGCGAAAAGATAAGCAAGTCCAGAATGAAGAATCTGATTCTGATAAATCAAATCCAGAAACCCAAATAGCTCAGCCAAAAGGCTGCAAATTCAAAGATTTTAAAGCCAGCGGTGCCCTGAACTTCGAGGGTACTGTGGATCCGATTCAGGCGATGGATTGGATCAGTCATACGGAAGAAATTTTTAGAATCTCTGACTGTTTAGATTCTAAGAAAGTGAGCTACGCGTCTGCGTTGTTTGTTGGAGCTGCTCGTGCATGGTGGAAGACACAGCGAAGCATATACGGGGAGGAAGTCATTCAGACGTTAGAATGGGAGCAGTTTCTTGATATGTTCAATGCGAAATACTGCCCGGTCGACCAGCGAGATAAAATGGAAGTACAACTGATGCAGCTGACTCAGGGAACAAAGACAGTCGACGAATACGAGCACGAGTTTTCGCGATTATGCGGTTATTCTTCATACCAGGTTGCTACTGAAGAAAGGAAAATGAATAGGTTCCGAGTAGGACTCAATCCTAGATACAGACATCCGATGAGCGCGATTAAATACAAGAGTTATCTAGAAATGGTAGAAGCAGCCAGACAGATCGAGAGGGGATATTTAGAATACGGCGATCAGCTTTACGCTCCGTCTACCAATCCGATGAATCCGTCTCCTCCAAAGAAACAGCGATTTGGCAGATTCTTTAAGCCAAATAAATCTCAGTCTCAGCAATCCTATCAGTATAGTTCACAACCGAAAGCGCAAGCCTACTCACTGACAAACGAGCCGCGATTCTGCAAGAGATGCAGAAAGTCTCACATGGGACTATGTAACCCAGAAGACGTTACTTGCTTCGCGTGCAACATGATCGGACATAGTAGTGAAGAATGTCCACAGCAGGGACGTGGATGTGCGAAATGCGGTAAGAGAGGGCACTTCATGTATCAGTGTCGTAGCGGACCACGTTATCAGTCACAGTCATCAGCTGGAGGGTCGACAGTTAAAAGTTCTGCTGCAACGCCAACTGCACGGACTCGAGCGTTCCAAATAACGGCTGAAGAGGCGAGAGAAACACCTGACGTAGTCACCGGTACGTTTCTGTTAAATACGATACCTGCTCGTGTGTTATTTGATTCTGGCGCAAGTCGTTCTTTCATATCGACTTCTTTTGCATCGAGATTATCTAAGTCCCCATCGAAGCTTCCTTTTGTACTTGACATTGAGACAGCCAGTAACAGCTATGTTATGGCTGATTCTGTTTATCGAAACTGCACACTACTAGTCGATAATATTGTATTCAATCTCGACCTCATCCCGATACCGTTGAAAGAGTTCGATGTCATCATCGGCATGGACTGGCTAATGAATAACGAGGCTACGATCGTCTGCAATCGGCGAATCATCAGAATTAGGTCTTCAGACGGCCGAGTATTGGAAATCAAAGGCGAAAAGCGAAAAGGTGATCATTGCTTTATTTCTATTGATAAAGCGTATAAGTATCTATCTAAGGGTCACGAATCGTATTTATGCTATGTCTCATCTGAATCTAACTCTGAAGCCCAAAAGAAATCTTTATCCGATATCCCTATCGTCTGTGAGTTCCCAGACGTGTTTCCTGACGATATTTCTGGAGTGCCACCGGAACGTCAAGTCGAATTCAGCATTGACTTAGTTCCTGGTGCGGCTCCCATTGCCAAAGCTCCCTACAGACTTGCACCTGCAGAAATGCAGGAAATGTCAAAGCAACTGCAAGAGCTGTTGGAGAAGGGGTTTATCCGACCGAGTTCTTCTCCGTGGGGTGCACCAGTACTATTTGTTAAAAAGAAAGACGGAACTTTCCGTATGTGCATCGATTACCGCGAGTTGAACAAGGTTACAATAAAGAACAAGTATCCTCTGCCCAGAATCGATGATCTGTTTGATCAGTTACAAGGAGCCAATTACTTTTCGAAAATAGATCTCCGTTCTGGGTATCATCAGTTAAAAGTCAGGGAAGAAGATGTTCCAAAGACAGCTTTCCGTACAAGATACGGCCATTACGAATTTCTCGTGATGCCGTTCGGCTTGACAAATGCACCAGCGGCATTCATGGATCTCATGAATCGCGCGTGCAGACCAATGTTGGATAAATCAGTTATCGTGTTCATAGACGATATTCTGATTTACTCCAAAACGGAGGCTGATCATTCTATTCATCTGCGGCAATTGCTAGAGTTATTAAGAAAAGAAAGACTCTATGCAAAGTTTTCTAAGTGCGAATTCTGGCTCAGACAGGTATAATATCTATTATATAAGTCTTGAGCTGTTTCCTTAACTATTCTATGATTCACCTCAGAATTTGAATTTCTATCTTAATTCTTATAGATCCAGTTCCTTGGCCATGTTGTTTCTGGCGAAGGAATTTCCGTTGATCCTTCAAAAGTCGAGGCTGTTCAGAAATGGCAAACACCTCGCAATGCCTCAGAGATAAGAAGTTTCCTTGGATTGGCCGGTTATTATCGGCGATTCATAAAGGACTTCTCAAAGATTGCTGTGCCGCTCACAATGTTAACACGAAAGAATACTCCTTTCATTTGGACCGATAAACAGCAAGAGGCATTCGATATTCTGAAGCAAAAGTTAATTCAAGCGCCGATCCTAGCCTTGCCAGAAGGTAACGACGATTTCGTTGTTTACAGCGACGCTTCTGGTACTGGCTTAGGATGTGTTCTTATGCAAAGGGGAAAAGTAATTGCCTACGCTTCAAGGCAATTAAAGGATTACGAGAAAAGTGCACCAACTCATGATCTTGAGTTGGCTGCCGTCACCTTTGCTCTGAAAATCTGGCGGCATTATCTTTATGGGACTCGGTGTCAGCTCTACACCGATCATAAGAGTCTCAAATATCTTTTCACTCAAAAAGATCTGAACATGAAACAACGTCGATCCTTGGAGCTTATCAAGGATTATGACTGCGAGATCTTATATCATCCCGGCAAAGCAAATGTTGTCGCGGATGCGTTGAGTAGAAAAGTATATCCAGAAAAGTGCTGTTATGCCCTAACTCCAATTATATTCTCTTCTGATCTTATTGAAGACATCAGAGTTGCTCAAGCCGAAGCAATGAAAGAAGAGAATATTGATTCCGAAAATCTTAAAGGGCAGTTACAATTTCTAACTCTGAACCATTTGGGACTTCACTGTCTCAAGGGAAACCGAATCTGGGTTCCTAAATATGGTTCTATTCGTAGCACTCTTCTGTCTGAAGCTCATCAGTCCAAGTTATCTGTTCATCCTGGCAGCTCAAAGATGTACTTTGATTTGAAAGCTGATTACTGGTGGCCAGGAATGAAGAAAGATATCGGAAAATGTGTTGAAAGCTGCAGAGTATGTCAGATGGTTAAGGCAGAACATCAGAAGCCCTTCGGAGATATGCAACCACTGCCAGTTCCTGAATGGAAGTGGGAGCATATAACCATGGACTTTGTCACAAAACTGCCAAAGACCAAGAGACAACACGACTCCATCTGGGTAGTCGTGGATCGATTAACGAAATCAGCACATTTTATTCCGATGAAAGAAACTTATTCTCTCGATAGATTGGCGCAGCTGTACATCACTGAAATTATTTCACGACACGGTGTGCCAAAGTCTATCGTTTTTGATCGAGATAGTCGCTTCACATCCAGATTCTGGCAAGCATTACAAGAAGGGATGGGTACTCGGATTTCTATGAGTACTGCTTATCATCCAAATGCAGATGGCCAGAGTGAGCGTACTATTTTAACTCTAGAAGATATGCTTTGTGCCTGCATTCTTGATCTAGGTGGTAACTGGGATGACCACTTGCCGTTGGTCGAATTCTCATATAATAACAGTTATCATTCCACGATCAAGATGGCCCCTTTTGAAGCTCTATACGGAAGAAAATGCAGAACTCCTACCTGTTGGCGCGAAACAGGCGAATCGCCAATAGCAGGACCTGCCCTTCTACAGTTGACACACGAAAAGATTCAACTTGTTAGAAGGAATATTCTTGAAGCTCAGAGCAGGCAAAAGTCATATTATGATAACCGGCATAGATCAATAAGCTTTGCGGTTAACGATTGGGTGATGTTAAAAGTATCCCCAATGAAGAATGTGGTGAGATTCATAAAGAGAAACAAGCTAGCTCCAAGATTTATCGGTCCGTTCAAGATTGTGGAAAAGATTGGAAATCAATCTTATCGTCTTGAACTACCGGCTGACTTAGCTGGAATACATCCTGTATTTCATGTCAGTCATCTGAGGAAGAGTTTAGCTGACGAAAGGGAAGTTCAAATACCACATGTTAACCTGCAGATTGATGAGAAGCTTCGCGTGGTTGAAGAGCCAGAACGTATTCTGGACTCGAAGAGCAAAAAGCTTCGGAATAAAGAGATACAGATGGTGCTCGTCCAGTGGAAACACCACAAAAGTTCGCATCAGTCTTGGGAATCGAGAGATGTTATGAAAGCTACTTATCCAAGTCTGTTCGAACATAGCTAACTTCGGGGACGAAGTTTGTGCGTGGTGGAGCCCATTCTGTAACAACCTAATTTTGAGCTAGTCGTAAAATCAGTAATATTTTGAGCCAATAATGTAATGATGTTACATTATTTGAATTATAATTTAATTAAGTGATGAAATATTTAATTAAATTAAATAAATATTTATATTTATGAATTAATAAATTATTAAAGAAAATTAAATAAAAGAGATATAATATACAAAAATGAAAGTGGGTTAGCTAGCAAATATAACTAGATGACGTATATAAACGAGAATTATATTCAAAAACTCAGATTTCGCTCTCTCTCTCTAACTCTCTCTCTCTAACTTTCTCTCTCTACTCTCTCTCTACCTTCTCTCTAAAATTTCTCTTAAACCGACCGTCCGATTATCAAGAAATATATATCGTTAAGAAGATCTCGGCGAATACTACGCGAATATACTAGTTCCTGCGTGAATCCATACGAATTGAGGTAAGATTTTATATTTTTACGTTTTATATATATACGGTATTCTCGAATCTGTTAAGTTTTATGAAATTTAAAGCTATTTTTATGGAATTTAACTAGAATAAGTATAATATAATCGAGCATAGGCTTAATATTGATCATATTTGTGATTTATGCCTTAGAAATTCATGTTTTAGAGTTGCAAATATGATCAGATTCGAGAACATTATGATCAGATTCGAAAATGCATAGAATAGACTCGAAATGAAACTAGATTTGAAATATACTCGAACCTAACCATTAGATTCGAAAATGCCTAGATTCGAAGACCATGCATAGAATCGAACTCATACACCTTCGAGTCTAGGTGATTAGATTCGAGACACACACCCACACAATTCAAGTTTAGATAATTAGATTCAAATGGTGTAAGCCAATAGATTCGAAATCTATGCATGAGTAGGTGTGGTTCGAATCTAAGCAAACAGATTCGAAGCATGCATGTGTTGGAAGGGTTCGAATCTAAATTCGAATCTATTCCTTTTAATTCAAAATCTGATTTTTGTTCCAAGCCTAAGATGATATATGAACGAACAAGTTATCAGAATCAGATAAAATAAAGATTTTAACGACTAAAGAAATGATGATAATGATATGATATTGATATGGTATGATATGATAATTCCGGACAGGTTCAGTGAAATTCTGAACAGTTAGACAAAGATTTTAAAAGATTTAAAGCGGGTCAGAGACTTGATTTGACAGAGAACAGATTGATAAAATCCTGAGATAACTCAGGTGGCAGATTCATATATCTGTTTGACCAAGACCCAAACTGTGAGTTATAGATATTCAAATTGAACATGCAAAGATCCGTTTGAGATATATTGATGCTGTTACATTATTTGACATTCATTTATCAGCTGGATTGAGACCTGTGCACACCATGGATGGGTGTTGCCCAGTGAATCATGATAGCTATTTGCTTATCATTTCACATTGCATTTATTAGCGCTTCAGACTTTGCTTTATGATTCGTTGCTATCATGACTCCTAAGACTTATGCTTACTTCATTGATCAGACTTGATAAGAATTATTCAGCTTGACTAGCCCTTATGGTCTATTGTTCTAGACCTGGCTATTCCACCAGTTCTCACGAACTTGGTAATGACCTCCGATGTTCGGCCATGTTGACCTACTGGTAGCTAGCCCAGTATGTGGCTGATCCCCACGATATAAGCGTGAGTGTGGTTTGAACATCATCCGATCTTAAGATACTATATCTCAATCATGATGAGGGCTGTAGCGGCAGCCAAGACTTATCACGCTTAGAATTATGACTCCGCTTGACACGCATGTTAATATTGAAAATCTATAAACTCACTAAGCTTTGCTTACAGATGTTGCTTTAAAATTTTACAGGAAAAGCCAAAGGAAAATCACCTGCAGGACCTAGTGCTTAGGTCATCAAGAAATCCAAGTTTTGAAGCTTTCTTAGACCACTACTCAGCAATTATCTGGTACTGATTGGAAGACATCAAATGTGGTGGTTCTGGGTAGACTTGATGTAATGTTTGATGTGATGATTAGATTAGATGTTACCCTTTTTATAACCTTAACTTGAAAATCTGTAATTTGTAATGAACTTAATCCTAAAATGTTTGTACTTGTAATTTAATATTCCGCAATTAATTACCCTATCTTAGTATGGTTGATATCGTATTGCAATTATGGGACCTAGACTGGTGAGCACTGCCCCGGAAGGGGTGGTCTTCACATTATTCAAAGATTGATTTATGATCAGGATATCACTAGTTGAAAGATTTGTAAGGATAAAAGACTGAAAATGGATTTCAGGGATAGTTATGAGTTTTACGAGTATTTTGTTATGCCATTTGGGATAGCCAACACCCCAACTATTTCATGGACATTATGAATAAAGATTTGTATATCAATGTTGGGGGAAAATCTGTAATCGTAATTATCGATGATATGTTGGTATAAGTTTATAGTTGAATATGTCAAATCATGAGTTATGATTATAATAGATTATATTTCGGGATATGTGATTTCTGGAAGTGGATCTCGGAGGATTCTGCTAAAAAGGGGAGTGATTGAGAATTTGAAAGTTGTCTCGTAGTATTGCAAGAATTAAGAAGTTTTCTACGATTGGTAGATTGTAGACAACTTGATTAATTCGGTATATTATATATACGGACTCAAGAAGGTTATTGCTAGAAAGAATTGCACAAGATGTGCATGAGTAAGGTTAACATTATTTCCATGGTATTCTAGAATTGATTATATTATTAGAGGAGTTGTTTCATGTTCAACTTTTGGTTTGCTTTACAAGTAGGATTATGCACTCACATAGCTATGAGTACAGCTTACCGACCTCGATTTATGGTCAAAATGAATGAACTATTTTCATATTTGAATACATGATGAGATCATGTATTTTGGATTTAAGTATCAACAAAAAGGAACAAGTTAGCACAATGGTGTATTGGTTCATTGAGAATAACAGAAAAGTTAGGAATCTGTTATCTCATTTGGAATTATTTAAGGAAATGTCGAAATAGCACTTGGTGTTTTATTGGAAAAGCTTTATGTAATCTTCACAACTGGTAACGAAGATTAGGCTGATTATACTGAATTAGAAATCATGAAGGGTTAGTATATTTTGAAAAGTCGGAATATATTATGAATATTGTGGTAATGAAGAATAAGAAACAAAGAGATTGAAATGGTGCTGGTACATTGGGAGCATCATAAGGGAGCCAAACATACATGGGAGACGAAAGTTGATATGTTAAGGAAATATCCACAGCTGTTTGAAGTCAAATAACTTCGAGGACGAAGTTAGAGCGTGGTGGAGCCCATGTTGTAACATCCTCGAATTCAATTACTGTAATTTGGATCTATTTAGGCGGATAATTTATAATTAAGTTAAATTATGAGCAACTATTATGTATTTGGGATATTTAGAAAGTTTGTTGTTAATTTAAGAAAATTTGAACTCTGAATTATTATTATGGAGTATTAAGATTATAAAAGTTAGTAATGATAAATTTAAGAATAAATCAGTATTTTATGGAACCGGTTAAGTTGAGGGGTAAAATGTGCAAAATGGTGAAAATGGGAATAAAAAGGATAAAAACTCTCATTTTCCATAAGTCACTCTCTCTCTCTACAACTTTCTCTCTCTAGATTCTCTCTACATCTCTCTAAGATATCTCACAAACCGACCGGCCGATTATAGAGATTTATACGTCATCGGAAAGATCTCGAGGAGTACAACAACAATCTACGGTTGGATTTTTGATTTCATACGGATTAAGGTAAGAATCGACTCTTTTAAGATTTTGTGTTTCGGTTTTGAAGAACATAAGTTCGAATCTGTCATTTTTATGCGATTTAAAGCCGATTTTGCTTGAGTTTTAGATAGAATATGATAGTATATGTGTAATAGAATCAAACCTAGGTATAATACTTGATATATTCATGATTTTAGGCTTTGAAATGAAGGATTTAAGTTGTAAAGATGAACAAACTCGAAAATACCAAGAACACAGTTGAAATGCAAGAACAAACTCGATTTTTGTACTAAATTCGAGCATGAATTCGACTTTGACACCATAGATTCGAATCTAAGGCCCTAGATTCGAATATGGTTCGAATCTATCATTAGGATTTCGAGTTTAGTCATTAAATTCGAAGGAAATTCGAATTTAACCCCCGAAATTCGAATTTGATGCCTAAAAATTGAAAACCACTCTCTAAACTCGAGTATTTTGAATAAAACTCATAAATAACACATAAAATGACAAGAGTTATTCAAAGGACAAGGTGTGAACTTGAAATGGGTTCAAACTTAGTTGTAGTTCAAATTTGGACATAGACCCGAAATGGGGAAAAATATTGCAAAACTTACGAAACTTGGTTTTATGGATTTAAACGGTTTTTGACTCGAAATATTGTTGTAACTAATTTAACAGGTCCCTTGTGGTGTTGTTTAACCCACAATGGGGTACTAGGCGGATCCGGTTGAAAGCCCGAGGAGAAATAATATCGGTTAAAAGTTTAATTACGCACCCACAGTGAGTACAGTAGATTTCGCATGTTTATATCTGTTTTATGTTAAGCTTTGCCTGCTGAGACCTGTTGCTTCAATTATTTGTTTGGAATTCTACTAACTTGCGTAGATTTAGATGCACATTCCTACTTGTTGCATGTCCTTTCGATTGTTGTGCATCTATTGATGGACCGGTGGGTCGCATCGATTACTCTGATGTTACTGCTCTATATGACGCTGGAGCTGATCCCTCCAGGTCCGGTAGGCAGTATGTCATCCCCGATGTTATGTTTGTCTCAGATGGTATGTTTTAAATGCCGAGTTTTGGGCTCGAAGGGGCTGCGGCTCTGGTCTGTACTTTGTGTACGAAGAGGATATCCGATGTTGGTCATCTGCGTTATCCTTGGGCTTCATAAAAATTTATAAAATGCGTAATCTTTGTATTCACTAAGCCTTTGCTTATACCTCAGTTGTCGTATTTTTACAGGAAAGGGAAAGTCTACTGGCGGACCTTATAGTTAGGTCATTTGGGGAAGATTTGGAAGACTTGGTACTATTTAATCGGTAATTATGTTATGAGACAATGTTGTAATACATTCTGGATGATTGTAATAATTGTAATAGGTGTGTAGACTTAGACTTGGTACCTTGTAGCACCGTAGGGTGTTTGCCACTGTTGCACTACTTTATTTATGTATTTTAATGCTTCCGCACTTAATTTAGGTTATCAGATCATTATGTTATTGCATGTTGATGATTAATCCTGGGAGTATTATAAATGGTGGTTGTTGTGGCAAGGGTGTCACAGTTGTAGCCATCAGACATGCTGGTGGATTTTTCAGTGTCTCCCCCTCAACAGCATGATCTGAATTGTCAGCAGTGAAAACAGCACAGGTCTCCAACCCCATACGATCAACCATGTAACAATTCTTTCCCTTGTCATCCTCGTCTTCAGAATCTTCAGCATCCCAGTAGTCCTCCTGGGCGACGAGGGCTAATGCATCCGTTCTCTTCTTGGCTGCCTCGAGCTTTCTCTCGTAGTATGCGACGTCTCTGTCGAAATTGTTCTTACATTCCCTAGCGAAGTGGCCCGGTTTGCCACACTTGTAGCAGAGACGTTCATTCGCGGCCTTCGGCTCATCTGCTCTCGGCCTTTCCTCTCTTCTTTCCGCCGGCCTCTTATCGGCCCGGCGATGCTCTCGGCTGTCATCACGCCTCCTGTCCCTTCGTTCGGGCTCTCTCCTCTCATCCCTGCGGTCATCCCGACGATCATCCCTTTGATCGTCCCGCCTGTCGTCCCTGCGATCATCACGCCGATCATCTCGCCTTTCATAACGGCGATCATCTCGATAGTCGCGTCTATCGTCATATCTGCGATCATCCCTATCATCCTTTCGGTATTCATCCCAGCGATAATCATCGCATCGTTCATCCCGTCTGTCATCTGAGTACCTCCGAGGACCGGTGTCATAACGGAGTTGGTTGTTAGGCTTGTTGGAAAACCGTCGCTGTTGGAGACGGTTGGTCCACAAGGCTATCTGTTCCTGTATCGAAGCTTCCTCCTCATCATAGACCTCACGCGGAGGAGAAGCATACCTGTACTGAGACGACGAAGAACCTGGAGCAAAGGATGGTGTCGGAATCTGCGTGTTGGTGATCAAGGCTAAAGAATCATTTGGTTACAACCCGGTGTTGGCTGATAGCAGTAGAGAGGCCAATTGATTTTCCATCAGCTTCTGTTGATCCACATCCCTTGATACTTCTTGAGCTCCTTAAAGACGACATTAATTGATACCTCAGGAATGTTCAGGACTCGCTTCGTGGCCCGACATGCAAGCTGCCACTCGGGGGCTAAGGCGGCAAAGAATTGGAGGTTGATATCATCCCTATCCTTCTTGATGTGCAGTTTGTTCAACTCATTAAGGACTGCACAGAACCTGGTGAAAGTGGCTTGCAGAGATTCCCCGTCTTTGGCGCGGAATTCCGTAAACTTAGCCTTTGCTTCCTTGATTTTGGCACGATCATCGAGATATGCCCCCAGCATTTGGACTTCCAGCTCCTCCCACATTTCTTTTGCAGACATTTTGCTGTCTACACCAACCAGAATATCAGTGGGGACGGCTTGATAGATCAGATATTCTGCCCTCTTGTCAGCGTGCTGTCGGTCTCTCTCGGCGTCATTTGCCGGTTCACTTTCAACCTTAGAGGCTTGGACAGGGGGGGTCAGCCTCAGGTCGGGCTGCTATCTCCCGATAGTAGATTACGGGTCCTTCGGATATGGACTGAAGCATCAAATTCCCGAGCGGTTGCATTCCAACGAACTTAAGGAACCGGGATTTCCATTGCTCATACTCATCGGGATAGAGAACTGGTGGTCTGTTCTCAGATCCGAGTACGAGAGCTTCGCGAGACATTATGATGATGGGTGCTGATTAAAAAATGAAGATCTTAGAGGTGAAAACTGGACACGGATGGGCTGGACTTAAGACAGATAGATCGGAATTCGGATGGTAGATAAATTCGGATGAACAGTGTTTCGGATGGCCGGACCGAATTCGGATTGGTTGAATTTCGGATGGTGGAACCGAATTCGGATGGATGAAGGAATTCGGATGTCTACCTACTTTGGGTAAACAGTATTTCGGATGGTCTATGGTCCAGATGAGGTGCTAATTCGGATGGGAGCCTAAATCGGATGGAGTCCTATTTCGGATGAACAGTGATGCGGGTGGGGACCGAATTCAGATGAACTTGGTTTCGGATGGAACTAAGGGACCGAATTCGGATGGACCGAATTCGGATGAACAGTGGACAGGGTATGTCCAGGTGGGGACCGAATTCGGATGGTCCGAGATGGGTATGGTCCGAAATTTGAAAAATTTAAATACAAGTCCCAAATGTAAAAATGGAAAGTCTGATCGGAACTTCGGATGGTCCGAAGTTCGGATGGGACCGAAGTGGGGTCCAAAATAGGCTGATGGGGGTCCGAAATTCACCTAAATATGGACCGAATTGGACCGAAGTGAGGTCCGAATTAGGGTGATGGGTGGTCCGAAATTGGTGCCTAGGTGGTCCGAAATGCTACAGTAAGGGGTCCGAAATACAGCAGGTTTTTTAAGTTTTCTAAGGCAGAACTGAGCAGAATTCAATTTTTTCAGTTTTAAAGCCTAAAAAACAGTTCTAAATGATTTATAAACTATTTTAAACACTTTTGATGATTTAAAAACACCTAAAAACAGCATAGAATAAGTTAAAAACCCACTAAAAACCCATATTTTCAAACTTAATAAAATGGCCGATTCTTGATGATTTTAACAGAGATATGGAACTAAATGAGCTTAAAATCAGTAGAGGATGATAATGTGGTGTTTATATGACCATTATAACACAAGAAACACAGAAAAACAGAGGAAAATGAAGATCTAACCGAATGGAGATGAAGAACACGAAGAACACTATGAAAACCCAGCAGAATCCGAATCTTTCAGTTGAAATCCACCTCTCTGAGCTCTGATACCAATTGTAATATGTATTCCCGTTAATATTTCAACACCTTTAATGTTCTTTATCAATCACAAGAAGAAACTAGCTCAATAATTGTGAAATGATGAAGAAAGACAAAATGAATGTTGAGAGAATATTTGCAAAGTGGCGGCTGGAATCTCATTCAATTGTCAACCGTATTTTTAATAAAGAAACCCTAGGAGCCTATTTCTAGGCTCCTTTAATTAAGTTTTACACAATGGCAACTTTGGCCCCTTGACTATTACAAAGAAACAAACTACATGGAAATTAATACAAGACAAAATACAAAGACAATAATTATTACAAAACAACTCCTATGAACGAAATAAAATATCTAACAATAAACATGTGTGATACGCCTCGGAATTAATCATCGACAACAGCACTGTGTTGTTATTCAAACTACTCCCAGTTCTCACACCGGTATTCGGATTTCCTATGATGCTTTCAATCGGATGATCCTTGTTTATTCTTGATGTCTCAGTCTCATCGACCCTAAGATTATCTCCTAAGTTTGATCCTATTTCACCTAACGGGGGAACGACCTCAGACTGTGCATTCTCTTCCTCATGACCACTGTCCTCGGAGTTAGAGGTGTTTGTTTGATTCTCGTTTGTAGGTATTTCAGAATCATTCTCTGCTGGAGACCCATCTTCTGTCGTTGTAGGCTCCGAAGTTGATGGAATGCTCGTCTTTGGAAAACGTTGACCGTCGTCATTCAGATTTAATGACGATAAGTCATTTTCAATTGTACCTGCATTTCCATTCAAAGGAATGTTAAATGATTCAAACAATGAGTCATAATCAAATATCCATTCCGAACCTGTTTGGGGTTGTTAGGCACAAAAAGGCCTCAGTCAAACCTGTTCTACATCTGAGGGGGAGATTTTATAATCAAACCTGTTGATGCATTTGAAGGTTGAATTTAAGGCCTGTTATATGCCTTATTGAAACCTGAAAATGATTTGCAATATCAGTCTAAAGCTGTTCTATATGTTGCATGTGTTGCAACTAAGACAGTTTGTCCAAGCTGCTCTGTCTGCTGAACAGGCTGGACATAAACTGTCTACGCTGCTCTACACTGTTGAGCAGCTTGGGCAATTTTAAAGTGTTCTGTTCTTTGTGAACAGAACCTGTTCGTTGTGAACAGGCTAAACACTTTATGGAATTTGTTTCCAAGTCATCATGTATTGTTTTTGACTACAAGATCAGTTTACAAAGTCGAAGACAAAGTGGAAAACAGATTTGCTCAGCCTGCCCACGCTGTTCTGTAACATGAAGACAAAAGGTTATTTGAAAAAGGGTGACAGACCTTTTTCTTATATCAAAATAGGCCTTTACAAGGAAGAAAGACGCAAAGTTGACATTCTAAATTAGTTAAAGGCAATGCAACAGTAGACAAAGTAAAAAGACAAAAGTTCTGCACATGTGAAGACAAGTCTGCTTTTCAGAAAAGTGCAGAAAAGGTTATTTTGTCTTTTCAACAAGACTTTTCCTTTTCATTCTGTCCAATGAAGATGTTTCTCTGAGATCCTCTAAGTGAGTATAAAAGGAAGCTTCTAAGGTCAGAAAGAAATGTGAAGAAAGCTAAGTGCTTAAACCAAGAGTGAACGTGCAAGTGTGATCTTCATGCATGCAAGTCTTCTGTAAACCAGCATCTGTGTGTCTAAGCTGTTTTACATAAGCTGTTCCTTTAAGTCTTGTAAACACTGAGTGCGTCTAGTGAGTGTATTCAGTGGTAATCTAGGTTGAGTTTGTCTTAGAACCTAGTAAACAATACCTGTTGTATCTGTCCATCTCAGCTTGGAACTATTCCGCATTCAAGCTTGTTTGTAATTAACAATTGTTGATATACATCGGACCAGGAAAAAGAGTGTGTAAGTTTTTAAATTGCTGTATTCCCCCCCCCCCCCCTCTACAGCTTAAAGCTATATACTTTGGGAACCTCTCGGGACCTACAACTGGTATCAGAGCAGTTTAGAGTGTGTGTCATTCTAGATCTCTCATTCTCCCAAGTTTCCATGGACAACAGTGGTGCAAATTCTTCTTACTATGACAATGGCTCTATGAGCAAACCTCCAAAATTTAATCATCAAAACTTCTCTGGTTGGAAGTGCAGAATGATGCTCTATTTAGAGAATCTGGATGTACAACTACCAGA
>JAANYP010000569.1:115805-161672 GCA_020465985.1 Centrapalus pauciflorus
GGCTGGTGAGAAGCATGATGAGTTACTATCTGAATATCTCAAAGCTTAAACTATCTTAAAACTAATCATAGTAAACTGGACAGTTCCATAAGATTGAGAAACTAGCTTGAGGAATTAAAACACATCAACTCTATTTACGGAAGAAAAAGAGAACAGGATAAAAACTCAGCTTCAAAGATAGTTACTCTTGGTGCCAATCTGCACAAATCAGCCATTGATACAGTCACAGATTCCGGCACAAATCCAAGCCTATCTTGGAGGGGATCTTGACACAACAGCTTGTTTCCATTGTTGAGTCAATAACTGAAAGAAGATGTTATCCACTCTTGGTGGAACTCCCAAACACATCATTCAAAATGTGAATGGTAAACATGCTCAACAAATAGGTTTGTCAGCCTCAAAACACTGACAGCTTGTGTGAATTGTGTTCATAAAGCTGATATTGGAATTTTGTCTCCACAAGTCAGACCTGCTAAGTGCTCTGCTGGTTCACACAAGCAAAGAAAAGAAACATGTTCAAACTGAAGTTGTGGATACTAAATCGGTTTACAAAACAGGTTCTGAGTCCAAAGCTGAGGGTGAAAAGCATTTTAACCTTTGGATGCAAAACATTGAAAATAAGTTTCAAAGTAAGCAGCCTGTTACAACAAGGGTAATGTCCTGTGAAACAAAACTGCTGGGATTTCAAATAATTTTTCAAATCATAGTGGTAACTGGTACTTGATAAGAATAAGCGTTCAAAACAGACACGTTGAATATGGCAAGGCAGCAAAACACAATTCATAGGGGCAAAGGCAAGTCGTGCTCAAACTTGAGATAATTGGGAATAAGTTTCCCAAACTTGTGGAAGCTCAAAAGCCAATCAAGCTCCCTGTCTTTTGACATCTTTCCTCCTAAAAAGAGGAAGAAGATGCAGCCAAGTGGAGTGAAACTATCCACTAAAGCTGTTGATTCAACAAAAAGTATAAAAACTGCTAAAACGCTGAAGATAACAATAAAAATAACTCAGAAGTTGTTCTAAAGATCTTTCCAAAAACCTAAAAAGAGAAAAGTTTACAAATGTGGGAGAAGACACATCTGGCCAAGGATTGTGCCTGAATCTGAGGAACATGAGGCCTGTGACTCTGCGTTTTCCACCACAGCTGTTACAAGCATGTTGGAAATGTCACAGTCCGTGAAAATGGTATCAGCTGATACGCATCAAATAGGACAATATTAGTGTGGTATTCAAATCCATCAACAAATGTGGAAGGAGGAGAACTCATCGCTGTATGAGTTCCCTAAAAATGACTAATAATTCTCTTATCACTCTGCAGAAAAACCCCTTCCCAGGTTTGGTACGGGATAGTGGCTGCTCAGGGCAACATGACAGGTTTAAAGAAATTGCTGAGTGAACTCAGGCCTGAAAAAGGGCAAAATCACTTGGGGAAATGTACAGGGATCCACTGAGGGATAATGGAACTCTTAAGCTGGTGCTGCTGTTCAAAAGAGAAGTACCTATGTGTTGGGCTAAAACACAACCTTGTAAGCATAAGCCAACGTGGTGATGCTGGGCTACAAGATTAACTTTGATGAGCACCTGGGTTACATATTGGATTCCAAGGCAAAGTTGTGCTATGTGCTCAACGAAGGAAAGGTGTATATGTTGTGGATCAGCATTCTGCTGACCCCACAACTGAAACCTGTTTTCCTCACAAGAACAATATCTGATCTAAACTGGCTATGGCACAGAAGAACTGCACATCTGAACTTCAAGAACAGCAACAAACTCTGTAAGAAAGAGGTTGGTGACAGGTTGCCCTTCCTATGACTTTTTGCTAAGGATAGATTATGCACCTTGTGAGAAAGGCAAGCAGAGAAAAACATCTTTGAAATCCAAACATAATTCTCACTATGATACTCCCTCTTCTTATCCATAGGGACTTGTTTGGACGCGTTTAATGTCCCAAGTCTAGGAGGAAAAGATACACTCTTGTAAGGTTGATGAGTTCTCCAGGTACACATGGGGGATCTTTCTAAAGAGCAAAGGAGAGTCTCTAGAGAGATTATGGATTTGTCAAAAAGATGGAAATGCTGAACTCTGCCCAAGTAAAGCAGCTTAGAAGTGATCATGGTACTAGTTCAAAACAGTACTCTGAAGACTTCTGTGAAGAGAAAGGAATCATCAAAACTTTTTCAGCAGTAAGAACTCCTCAACAAATGGAGTTGCTGAAAAGGAAAACCGAACTCTCTTGAAGCGCAAGAACCATGCTTGTGCATCAAGGTTTACCTTCATCATTTTGGGCTGAAGCTGTTAACACGGCCTGCTCACCCAAACAGATCCTGATGGTGAAAAGATTCAACAAGACTCCCTATGAGCCTCAAAGGGAGGAAGCCAAATGTCAGTTAGTCCATGTGTTTGGATGTCCCTGTGGTCATTCGATCAAGGGACCAGCTGTCAAAGTTTTTGAACTAAGCTGATAAGGAGTTTGTGTGCTACTCTGCTATCTCCAAAGCCTACAGAGTATACAACAACAAAGAAAGGTGATAGATGAATCTATTGCATGTCACCTTTAGAGTTCCAAGAAGTGCCTACACAGAAGCTCTCCTGGAATCACTTCAGGAGAACTTCACTTGATGATCTGAGCAGCTTTTAGATCAACAAGCATATATTCAAACATTTTATCTTTTTCTTCAGAACTGTAAGCCATAAAATTTTGTACCTTATACATCATAGTAGGATTCCAGTTCTCTAAGCTGCTGAAAGCTTCAGCTTCAGCCATATCCTGTTTGAAGCTGCTTGTTGATGGGACATCAGTGTTGGCCATCAGACATTGATTGTCTTCTTCATCATACGATGAATCAGATTCCTCCCAATCACAAGTCTCTGCCATAAGTCCCTTTTGGCGGTTGGAACCCACTGAGTTTTCCAACTTCCTTAGCTTAGCCATGGCCATAAGGTACTTAACCCTATAACCATCATCCTTGTTTGTCTTGTATGGTTTGGATGGACTGGAACCAACAGCTTTTGACACACACGTCAGCAGCTATTATGACCAGTTTTTGCCACATTTTGAACATCTCAGCCTTTGGATTATTCAAATGCCTTCTTTTGCCAGCACCTGAATTTCCTTGCAGCATGTTTCTTCCAACCTTTTCTTGTTGAACCTTTTGACAAGCATAGCTATTCATTTGCTCATTCATCTTGTTCAGCAAGATCTGCAGTATCTTCTTCATCTGACACTTCCTCCTTGTCATCATCCTGTTGATCAGGTTTTGAGTGAACACATCACTGCCACCTGATTTACAGGCTGTCTCACATTAGCCACATAAGGCTGCACCTCTTTTGACATATTCCAGCATTTCTCTTTTGTTGCCTTGATTGTTCATCATTCAGTAAGGATCCATACGAATGACTAGATCCTACTTCTTGATAGTACCTGAGGTTCCTTAGAATTGTTGAGAAGTAGTTCCACTCTTCACGGTTAGAATTCCCAGAAATTTAATTCACCAGGGTGAGACTGTCCTTAGTGATCCCAACAGCTTTGAGATCATTCACTAAGGCAGTAAACCTGGTGTAGGTTTCAGTGAGAGTCTCCTTTGGTTTAGCAAAGAAAAGTTCATACTGTCTAACAAGATTGTTGATCCTGTTGTCCAGTGTGATTGTGGGTCCATCATAGACGGTACACAAAGTATCCCACATTTCTTTTGCTGTCTTCATTTTCTCAACCTGTTTGAACACATCATCAGGAAGAGAAATGACAAGATTGTTTCTGGCCTTTGCATCCAGAGCCACCAGTCTCTTGTCTTCATCAGACCATTGAGCTTTAGCTTTCTCAAAGGTCCGATTTTCAGGAGCAAACTCCTTCAACCGCTGGGAGTTATGGTGTAACAGAGGTTGGCACATAGGGACCCTCCATCACTTATCTCTGGTAGTTGTTACATCCAGATTCTCTAAAATAGAGCATTCATTCTTGCACTTTCCAAACCAGAGAGTTTTTGATGATTAAATTTGGAGGTTTGCCCATAGAAGCCATTGTTCATAGTAAAAGAATTTGCAGCACTGTTGTCCATGGAAACTTGGGAGAAATGAGAGATCTGAATGACACACACTCTAAACTGCTCTGATACCAGTTGTAGGTCCCGAGAGGTTCCCAAAGTATATAGCTTTAAGCTGTAGAGGGGGGTGAATACAGCTATTTAAAAACTACACACTATTTTCTCAATGTTTGTATGTATTATCAACAATTTGTTAATTACAAACAAGCTTGAATGCGGAATAGTTCAAGCTGAGATGAGAGATACAACAGTATGTTCACTAGTCTAAGACAAACTCAAACTAGTATACAATGAATACACTCACTAAGAAGCACTCACTGTGTTTACAAGACTTAAGGGAACAGCTTATGTAAAACAGCTTAGACACACAGATACTGATTTACACAGAAGGCTTGCATGCATGAAAATCACACTTGCACGTTCACTCTTGGTTTCAGCACTTAGCTTTCTTCACACTTCTTTCTGTCCTTAGAAGCTTCCTTTTATACCCATTCAGAGGATCTAAGAGAAACATCTTCATTGGAAGAAATGAAAAAGGAGAAGTCTTGTTGAAAAGACAACATAACCTGTTCTGCACTTTTCTGAAAAGCAGGACCTTGTTCTTTCACATGTGCGAACCTTTTGTCTTTCACTTTGTCTACTGATTTGCATTGCCTTAACTATTTAGGAATGTCAACTTTTGCGTCTTTTCTTCTTTGTATAGGCCTATTTTGATATAAGGAAAAAGGTCTGTCCACCCTTTTTTTCAAATAACCTTTTGTCTTCATGTTACAGAACAGCGTGGGCAGGCTGAGCAGTTCTGTTTTCCACTTTGTCTTCGACTTTGTAAACTGATCTTGTAGTCAAAAACAATACATGATGACTTGGAAACAAATTCCATAAAGTGTTTAGCTTGTTCACAAAGAACAGGTTCTGTTCACAAAGAACAGAACACTTTAAAAATGCCCAAGCTGCTCAACAGTGTAGAGCAGCGTAGACAGTTTATGTCCAGCCTGTTCAGCAGACAGAGCAGCTTGGACAAACTGTCTTAGTTGCAACACATGCAACATATAGAACAGCTTTAGACTGATATTGCAAATCATTTTCAGGTTTCAATAAGGCATATAACATGCCTTAAATTCAACCTTCAAATGCATCAACAGGTTTGATTATAAATCTCCCCTTCAGATGTAGAACAGGTTTGACTGAGGCCTTTTTGTGCCTAACAGTTTATTTAAAGCTAGCAAGACAGCGGTGACAGGTCTGTACTGACGTACAACAAAGCGACTTATCTTGCTAACTCGAGTCAAACCAGAGATGACAGGTTTGTACTTACGTACAATAAAGTGACTTGTTTTGACTCTCTTCTTGCTATCAAAATTTTATTTTATTTTCTTTTCTTTAAGATGTATGTGATGTGGCTATACAATCCCCAGAAAATTTGCATACCTCATTTAGAATTATTGTATGTATGTCTCTAACATAAAAATTAAGACCATTTGGTCATACATCTAAGTTAGTTACACACATGACTTTTTCTTGAATATTTTATTAGCTTTTGAGATTCCATTTGTGTATTATGCCTACCAACACATCGAACGAGAAAATGTATATCACTTAGAGTTTAAGGTGCATTATGTGTGAAAGTTTAACACTTAGAGATTGTATCGACTGTGCTAATTTTCGTCACTTTGAACCTATGTATCTAAGACTTAACTCTATTTTCTGATATTCTTTTTTTTTAGCTTTTTATGGTTTTCTCTCTTTTTTCATAAATAAGAATAAGCTAATAACTTAACCTACTAAACTTACTATAAAAGGAAATAAATTCTACTTAACTACTAACTTACTATAAAAAGAAAGAAAATATACTAAGGTCAAGTTACTCTGGATCTCGCATACCATTCAGTTGAACTAACAACTCAAAGCGTGACTTATCAAAAGCTTTAGGGAATAAATCAGCATTGTTATCTTCCGTTGCCACTTTTACCAGTTTTATCAAGTTCTTTTCAGCACAATCACGTATAAAATGATGTCTTATGTCTATGTGCTTTGTCTTACTGTGTTTAACTGGATTATTAGTTATAGCAATAGTAGATTGATTATCTATCCTAATAGGAGTATGAGTGTAAGTCAAACCGTAATCCCGCAATTGTTGTTGTATCCACAAAACCTGTGAACAGCAACTACCAGCAGCTACATATTCGGCATCGCACGTTGACACGGCTACCGAAGTCTGTTTCTTGCATTGCCAGGATAAGAGTCTCCCTCCAAGGAACTGACAACCTCCCATTGTTGATTTCTGATTCAAGCTGCAACCTCCATAGTCTGAATCCGTGAATGCTTCCAATTCCAGATCACCATCCGCGTGATACCAAAGTCCCAGCTTCGGTTTCGACTTGAGGTATCTCAGAATCCGCTTCACAGCTTTCATATGCATTTCTTTCGGATTGGCTTGAAACCTAGCACAAATACACACAGCAAACATAATGTCAGGTCTAGAAGCAGTTAAATACATGAGTGATCCGATCATGGCCCGATATAAAGTCTGATCCACATCAGTATCACATTCTGTACCCGGTCCGCGATTGTGATTCACTTGAATCGGTGTGCTAAAGTGAGCAGTCAGCTTTGTTCCCTCCATCCCAAAGCGCTCCAGAATATCATAGACATACTTCGTGTGATGGATAAACATACCCTCCTTCCTTTGTTCAACTTGCAAACCCAGAAGGAAGTTCAGCTCTCCCATAGCACTCATCTCAAACTTTGACTTCATCACCTTCTCGAAATGTTTGCACATCTGCTCCTCCGATGACCCGAAAATAATGTCATCAACGTACACTTGTACCAAGATAAAATGTTCACCATTTCTCTTCACAAATAATGTACTATCAGTTCTCCCTCTTTCAAACCCGTTGTCCAAAAGATGAGTTGATAGTGTCTCATACCATACCCTGGGTGCCTGATGCAATCCATACAAAGCCTTATCAAGACGATACACTCTGTCTGGATACTTTGGATCTGTAAACCCGGGCGGTTGTTCAACGTACACCAGCTCCTTCACCTTTCCATACAGAAAAGCACTCTTTACATCAAGTTGATAGACTTTAAATCCTTTGAAGGATGCAAAGGCCAGAAACAAACGGATTGCCTCAAGCCTTGCCACTGGCGCAAACACCTCGTTGTAATCGATTCCCTTTTCTTGGTTGAAACCCTTTACGACAAGCCTAGCCTTGTTGCGAGTTACAATATCCCGATCATCTCTTTTGCACTTAAAAACCCACTTGGTTCCTATTGCAACTTCTCATCGAGGTAACGGCACTAACTCCCACACTTCAAGCTTTCTGAATTGTGACAGTTCATCTTGCATCGCTTCAACCTAAGAGTTGTCTTTTAGTGCCATTTGCACATTCTTCGGCTCTACTTGTGAGATGAAACACGAATAAAGGCAAGTGTTAAAAGCTCGGAGTCATTAATCATCGACAACAACACTGTGTTGTTATTCAAACTACTCTTAGTTCTCACACTAGTATTCGGATTTCCTATGATGCTCTCAACCGGATGATCCTTGTTTATTCTAGATGTCTCTATCTCATCGACCCTAAGATTATCTCCTAAGTTTGATCATATTTCACCTAACGGGGGAACGACTTCTGATGCCACATTCTCTTCCTCATGATCACTGTCCTCGGAGTTAGAATTAGTAGTCTGATTCTCGTTTGTAGGTAACTCAGAATCATTCTCTGCTGGAGACCCATCTTCTATCGATGTAGGCTCAGAAGTTTATGGAATGCTCGTCTTTGGAAAACCTTGACCGTCGTCATTCAGATTTAATGATGATAAGTCATGTTCAATTGTACCTCCATTTCCATCCAAAGGAATGTTAAATGATTCAAACAATTTATCATAATCAAATATCCATTCCGGACCAGTTTGGGGTTCATGTGTATAACTTGTTACATCAATGTTATACACAATCTCTACCATACCGCTTGATTTGTTAAAAACCCTTTTGTTTGGTGAGTTAGGCACATAACCTAGGAAATAACCTTCGTCAACCTTTTCACCAAGCTTAGGTTGATGTTTTGTTTTCATTAAAGTACACGGTACCCCAAAAGGTTCGAAGCCAGTTAAATTTGGTGGTGTTTTATTCAGAACTTCATAACAGGTTTTGTTCAATAATTTGACAGTGAGGACCCGATTTAAAAATGACAAGCGGTATTCACTACTTCCCCCCAAAACATGGTAGGAAGCTTTGAATCCGAGAGCATGGTCCTCGCTGCCTCAATCAAAGTCTTGTTCTTACGTTCTGCCACCCCATTTTGTTGTGGCTCATAAGGTGCACTAAATTGATGCACTATGCCTTTAGATAGGCAATATACACCAATTACTGTGTTTTTAAATTCTGTTCCATTATCACTCCTGATACGTTTTACCCTTGTCCCATAGGAGTTTTCAACTTGGTCTAAGAACCCAATCAACTTTGCAGCTGTGTCGTCCTTCGTACCTAAAAAGAAAACCTATGAAAATAATTAGTAATCATCAGTGATAACTAAACAGTACCAACTACCACCTATACTTCTTTTGTTGATAGGTCCGAATAGGTCCATATGCAACAAATCGAAAGTGGAAGCTATAGAGTTCTGAGACTTTGACTTGTGTGACTTCTTGTGTTGTTTGCCATTCTTGCACGGTACACGTTTGTCTTCAAACTGGAAACTCTTCATCGGGACACCTTACACCAATCCATGTTTAGTGATATAGTTCATTTTTCTCAGGTGCAAGTGTGTCATGCGTCTGTGCCATAAGACTGATTCGGTCTCTGAAGCTTTAGAAAAAAGACACATCGTTCCCATCGATGAATCAGAGATGTTCATGTCTAGCATGTACAAATCATTCTTCCTTGGGGCTCTCATCATAATCCACTCTTCAGGAATTTTGAATCCCGGCTTCAGCACTAACGCTTCAGTATCAGTAAACAACACTGAGTTCTTCTTATCACAGATCTGAGAGACACTAATGAGATTGTGATCAAGTCTAACAACGTGATATACTTAATCAAGTGTCATAGTCCCATTAGTAATCACTCCTGTTCCAGTGATATTTCCTCCTTTGTTCCCGGCAAATGATACAAAACCCTTGTTCCCTCCCTTGAAGTCTGTGAGTAGACTCTTTTCCCCAGTCATGTGCCTAGAGCAACCACTGTCGACGAACCACTTGTTGTTGAGACCTATAGTTAACTCCTGCACATGAAAGAATACAAGTTAGTTATCACGGGGAACCCAAGCCATGACTGACTTGGTAATACCGTTCTCATCCACATACTTGAACTCCTTCAAAAACACATCTCTCCTTTCAGGTGACTTGGGTGTTTGATTGAGAACCTCTTGTGGTGCAGAGTGATTAAAATTCACTCTTGGCCTTTGTGTAGGCATTTGTTGTGGAGCCCTCAAATAATTTCTATTATAGGGCATTTCAGATTGATATTCCTGGGCTCTACCTGGTGTCTGATGTCTTACAGGAGTGTGTGACCTCACTGGAGTGTAGGCTCTTCTAGGTGTTGTACTCTTATAGACTTGTTGAGGTCCTGACCTAGATTGATTAAGGACTCTATTCGGTGAATTAGTCCTAACCCCTTCATTTGGTCTACCTAACACAGGTGTTTGTCTAACAGCATTCTTTGGTGTGGCTGGCACAATCTTCTCAGTGTTTTAAGAACCACTTGTGCTTGCTACACTTGGTGAGGGTTTATGTTGTTCAGGCTTTCCAACATTAGGTGTAGATTCTGCCTTCCTATATGGACAGCTAGACGCAACATGTCCCCTTTCATGACATCTAAAGCAATACATTTTATCAATTGACTTCTTATGAGTGCCCTTTGACTTTGGTGTCTCGCTAGTGTCATGTTCTTTCTTCTCAACTACAGTGACTATGTCTTCTTTCTGTTTATTAAAGTCAGGTCTAGGTTCTCCTAGAATTTTATCACTAGAAGACTGCACAAATTTGACTTTCTTAATCGTAGCATTATTATTAGTCACCTTAGTTGCTTTATCCTTATCAGATTCATATACAGTTTCAGCTGCTACCTCTGACTCAACTGGTTTATCAGTGTTATCCTGAGGCTGAGGCACATAGTTATCGTTAAAAGGTGGAGGACTCTCTTTATAGCCTAAACCTACTGGTTTCTTAGATTGACGTTGTGCATCTAAGATTTTCCCTAGATTTAGTGAAGAGTTCCTAAACTTTTCTAACTTACTATTTACCTCTGCAATCTTAACCTTTGCTTCAGCTAGCTCTACCTCTTTAATAGTTAGATCTTTGGTTAAAGCCTCAACATGCACATACATCAGTTCTACCCTGACACACTGCCACTTAGTTTGTCTTTTAGAACTATTACATCTTGAGCATCTGCTTTCAGCTTATTCCTAAGATCTTCTTTTATATCTACGAGGCTAGTATTATCTGATTTAAAGGATTCAATTTGAGCAGTTAAGTTACTATGTGTTTCTAGCACTAAATTTAATCTATCATTAGAAGTAGCACATAAAAACACATAAATCACGGAATGTAGAAAAGTTCAGAATTACCTTTGTATGATCAGATTCCACGTTAGCCATCTGAACAGCAAACTCTAGAACGGTCTGATTATCTGACTTCTCCACCAACACAGGACTTGTATCATTCTGTTCTCTGTCCTATGTTACTTCCTCTGCTCCTACATCCCCAGTCTCTGTTACTTCAGCCATGAAGGCTCTAGCATTAGACTCTGGATGTGAACTCCAATCATATGTCCCATCAAGCTGTCTGTCAGATGTTACATTCGTTAACAGACCAGCTCGCTTGATTACCCGAATTAACAGGCTGATATCTCCCCTGAGATTGATTCTGATAGTTTTCAACCTTGGGTCTTTGACACTCTCGAGCAAAATGTCCTAACCCCTGGCAGTTATAGCACTTAACTTTGGATTTGTCGAACCAATCTTATTGTTGCTAACGTTCAGATTTCTGCCTGTTCGTTTTATGAATTTCTTGACCCTCTGAGTCACCATGGCCAGTTGTCATTGAATATCCATTTCTTCCAAATCATCAGGATCCACCTGATCATAGTCCTCTTCCCATAACGCAGGATCATTAATTTTACCCTGTACACAATTTTCATATGCTGCAACAAACGAAGCCAAAAGATTCAGATGAGATTCGGCTGATTGTGCACTCATAGGCATCTTTGTGTACTGTTGTGAAGTAGATGCTGATTGAGTCGGTTTCTCTTCCGGTTTGGAGTACCCTAAGAAAGCACGGCTACCTGAGTCTTCTACTTCCACTGGAGTCGACGCTTCGCCCGTGTTGAATGATGTAGCTGTTTTTAGGTCACTCGCGACTGAAGGTTTGGACTTTCCAAAATACATGTCCGGATCTTGTACTTGGTCATATTCCTGTTCCTTCTTGAGCAACTGAAAGTTATAAGCCCTCAGCGTTCCAATGACTTCTTCAAGCGTAAGAGTTTCGTATTTGTCTTCATCATGCTTTATGAGCGCTACGTACATCTCTCATTTCGCTGGTAAAGCATTTAGAAGTTTCTCAATCTTCTCTAATTCACGATACTCGACATCATGATTATCCAACTCAGTCAATAAGTGATAGAACCTAGTGATAGTCTCATCCAGCTTTTCGTTTTTCAATGCCTTGAAAATTGCGAACTGCTGCTTAAGCATCTCGGTTCTTCCTTTTCGAACCCTTGGATTTCCCTCACACCGTTTCTCGAGTGCATCCCACAACTCTTTCGTTGTACGATGATTTCTGAATGTGTGTAGAATCTCCTGAGGTAGTGTCATGCGAATAATAGAAAACGCTCTATTCTCCGCCTCATATAGTTTCTTGTCATCATCCTTCATCTTCTGATATGTAAGGACTCTCTGACGACCCTCAAACTCGTGAGTAGGCGGAATGTATCCTTCGTCGATACAGATTCACATCCGCATGTCATTGAAACGAGCAAATTCGACAAACCTATCCTTCCACTAGTAGTAGTCTTCCAATTTCATCAGCTTGGGTGGTGAATTTGCCTTACCGACTTCGTGGTCCATTTCGATAAACTTTTGCAAACTGATCATTCTTTCTAAACTTTTTGAATTTGAACTTAATTAATTTAATTTAAAATTAATTTAAATTAACCCTTTCGAACTTAAGTAAGTTCGAATTTGATTAATATTAAATTCGTTTGAAATTAAATTCGAAATTAAGTTTGAATCCAACAAATTTGAAATTCTGACAAGTTCGAGGTTCCTGACAAGTTCGAAATCTGACAAATTCAAATGCTAGCAAATTCGAATCTCAGCCAAATTCGAATGAAACCCTAATATAAATTCGAGAGGAGCGTATTTTCTGACAAATTCGAACAAACCCTAATACCCCCTATGTTCAAGCGCCGCAAGTTCGAAAAAAAGGCCAAAAATTCAATTTTTTCAAGTTTTCAGTTTAAACCAATATTTTTATGTCTAAAAATACTGATTTCGACAAAAAAAGATGAACTAATGAAAACTTTTCTCCGTTATCTTGCTTGTATAACTCGAAAAACTAACCAAAAAGTGATTTTTTTCGTCCAAAAACGCCAAGAAACCACGGATGCTGTCTATGAACACGAAGAACACCAAAAACACCCTAATGGCTTTGATACCACTTGTAAGGTCGCCTACCTACGGATCCTATCTTGACGCGACACTTTCCAACGAGTGCGGAATCCTCGTTAGCGGCTTGACGGATAGACCACACACACGGAACACGGAGACACACACTATGATTGACGAACACTTAGAACGCCCCGACACGTGATTCTCTCCAAGAACAAAAACTCAATCTCCTTGCAAGTTCGAGATCGCCTCTGCACAAATCCAATGTCGATTTCTGCCAAAGTCGTTAATTAAAACGAATTAACCCTTAATTATAACACCTAGTTCGAACTTGTTCAGGACAAGTTCGACCAAGCCCAAGGCCTTTCGAACTTGTCCTCCATAAGTTTGAACCAGTTATTTTGAACTTACCTTTGAACTTATCTTTGAACTTATCTTTGAACTTATGTTTGAACTAATCTTTGAACTTATGTTTGAACTTATCTTTGAACTTATGTTTGAAATTATCTTGAACTTATGTTTGAACTTATTGTAACACATTAATTACACCAAGTTCAAACATACATACAATCAATATCAAACATACATTATCAAACACATAACGAACATATATCAAACACATATTAATATGTAATTACGAACAAATTTACTATTACAAAATATTATCTAGACTTAGACTGCTATCGTCACACAGGATGCACTAACAGAGCCAACAGCTTTAGACACACAGTCAGCAGCTATATGGCCTGTTTTCCACATTTAAAGCACTCAGCCTTAGTTTTGTCAAATGCTTTCTTTTTTATGGCACCTGACTTTTTTTGCAACATCTTTCCACCAAACCTCTTCTTATTGAATTTTCTGACAAGCATAGCAATCATTTGCTCATCATCTAATTCAGTAATATCTTCACAGTCTTCTTCCTCAGACAATTCTTCCATTTCATCATCAGCCTGTTGATCAGCTTGTGTGAACACATCACACACCTGACCAGCAGGTTGTCTCACGCTGGCCACTAAGGCAGCACCCCTTTTGGACATTTCCAAGGCATTTCTTCTTTGTTGCCTTGAGTGTTCATCATTTATTAAGGATCTATATAGATTTACAAGATCCATACCTTTGACGGTGCCTGAGTTTCTGAGGATAGTAGAGAAATAATTCCATTCCTCAGGCAGAATGTCCAAAAACTTGTTTACCAGAGTTAAACTGTCCTTCGTGATCCTAACAACTTTGAGATCATTTATTAGAGTAGTGAACCTGGTATAGGTTTCAGTGAGAGACTCCTTTGGCTTTGCAAAGAAGAGTTCATACTGTCAAACAAGATTGTTGATCCTGTTATCCAGAGTGATAGTGGGACCATCATAGACGGTACACAAAGTATCTCACATCTCCTTTGCAGTCTTCATTTTCTCAACCTGTTTGAACACATCATCAGGAAGAAAAATAACCAGGTTGTTCCTGGCCTTTGCATCAAGAGCAACCAGCCTTTTGTCTTCATCGGACCATTGAGCTTTTGCCTTTTCAAAGTACCTAATTACAGGATTAGCTCCTTCAGCAGCAGGAGTGATAGTAGTAACAGAAGTTGGCACATAGGGACCTTTCATCACTATCTCTGGTAGTTGTACATCCAAATTCTCTAAATAGAGCATCATTCTGCACTTCCAACCAGAGAAGTTATGATAATTAAACTTGGGGGGTTTTGCCATTGAACCATTGTCATAGTATGTGGAAGAGCTCGCAACACTGTTGTCCATGGGGAAATAGGGAGAATGAGAGATCTAGATTTAACACACACTCTATCGGCTCTGATACCAGTTGTAAGTCCCAAAGGTTTTCCTAGTATGTTGCTCTAAGCTGTAGAGGGGGGATGAATACAGCTATTTAAAATTCAACTCACTTTTCTCGATGTTTGTGTATATTATCAACAAGTGTTAATTTACAAACAAGCCTGAACTGCGGAATGGTTCAAGCTGAAATGACAGATACAACAGATGTTTAACTAATCTAAGACACACTCATACTAGATACAATGAATACACTCACTAAGATGAACTCACTATTTATAAGACAGACAGATGGACAGCTTGACCAAGAACAACTTGGACACACTTTACTGTTTTATTCAAGCAGACTTTGCATGCATGAAAACACACTTCTTTGCACATTTTGAATATCACACACTTGGTTATCTCACATTCCTTAGAAGCTTCCTTTTATACTCTCACTGAGAATCTCAGTGAAGCTTCCTCATTGGACATAGAGATAGTGGGATGTCTTTCCAAAAAGACAAAACAACTATTTTGCACGTTCTGACAAAGCAGTATTGTCTTTACGTTGCAGAATCTTTGTCTTTTCATTTTTGTCTCTGTTGTCAAAAACTTTAACTAAAAGAAGAATGTCAACTTTAAACCTTTCATCTTCTGTTATGGCCATTTTGATATAAGAAATGGTCTGTCACCCATTTCAAATATCATCTTTGTCTTCATGTAACAGAACAACGTAGGCAGTCTTTGCAGTATCTGTTTTTCCACTTTGTCTTTGATTTTGTAAACTAATCTTGTAGGTCCAAAACAATACATGAGGACATGGAAACATATTCCATAAAGTGTTTAGCCTGTTCACAAAGAACAGAACACTTAGAATTTGTCCAAACTACTCAACAGGTTAAAGCAGCGTACAGTTTGTGTCCAGCCAGTTTAACAGAATAGAACAGCTTGGACAATATGTCTTAGTTGCAACAAATGCAATAGGGTAAACAACTTTGACTAATATTACAAATCACTTATCAGATTTCAGTAAGGCATTAACATGCCTTTAATTATACATTCAAATGCATCAAACAGGTTTGATTAATAATCTCCCCCTAAGATGTAGAACAGGTTTGACTGAGTCCTTTTTGTGCCTAACAATACAATTTAGAGTAAATTACAGATTTGGTCCCTGTGGTTTGTTCAAATTTATGGACACAATCCTTCAACTTTCAAAGTTGCAGTGGCGATCCCGCAAACCACTTTTTACTTGCAGAATTGGTCCTTCTATTTCTAATTTTTTTAAAAATAGCAAAGTTGCCCTTCTTTCAATTAAAAGTTTGTTAATTTCAATTTTGGTCCATTTTCTTAATTTTTCATTTTTGGTTTTAAATTTGAAATATTAATTTAATAAATTATGATTAAATTCATTATTAATTATATTATTATTCTTATTATTATTATTAATTATACCTATTAATTTTGTAAAATAAATCTATATTTCTTTACTAAAAAATATTTTTATTTATATACTTAATTAGTTAAGTTGTGCATCTTTTTATGTATTCAATTTATTTAAGTGAAAATTAAAATATTTAAGTGTGAAAACGAATAAAACATATTAATGTATAAACTTGAAAAGGATTAAAATATTGTATTGAAATCAAAACGCATTGGCATAACAAAATATTAATATTAAAAATTTAAAATACTAAACTTTAATCAAAACGTATTAGCGTAACAAAATATATTATTTTAAACAAAATAAACTAAAAGTTTAATATAATTCATTATTTCTAATATCTATAAAGATTAATAAATATGAAATACAAATACAACATATTATTTCTTACATCTTTAAATATTAATAAATAAATAAGATTTAAATCTACATTCAAATTATATATTATATGTACTTTATCTATAAATCTAATTAACAAAATATATTATTTGTTTATCTACAAAATTATTTGAGAAATTATATATTTTTAATATTGTAACACCCTCTTTTCACACACTAATGCCACGTCAATATATAATCATAAGTGGGAGAATCACATACATCTCATAGTACACATGTCAGGGGATTAACTGAAATCACTGTTAGTTAAAAACTTTAATTCAAAGTCGTCATACATCATGTCACATGCTGATACTGTTATACATACAACAACTGAACCCTAACTAGCATACATGAGTAGATCAAGTACAATAGTTCCCAAAAGGTGATATCAAAATGTAGCAGATTACACAAAACGCAGTTACAACTATTCCCAGCTCCTATTTCGGCTGTTGCTGCGGCTGAGACCCCATCGTCTGACTGCCTGCGACACGTTAAACTCGAAAACGTAAGTTGGGAAGCTCGTGAGTACGCGAGGGTTAGACTCTGCAGATAACAGCACATAGCATACCCAAACACATATATTTCTACACGTAACACAGTAACTCTGTACTCGAGGCACAACTCAGCTCAAGGGGACGCCGTTCCCCAGCTAACAGGCCGCACACAGCAGCGGTTAGCTCACAATAGGCACAGGAGCGACCTGGCAATAACACTGCTGTATATATACAGTCTCAAACTTCGTGACTGGTCAGGGACAGTTAGCCTGCGCAATCACATATCGCGGACACATGCAACTCAAACACATATAGCACATATAGGGTAGATAGAATCATACCTGCGCGCCATATCACTGTCTCATACACATATCACAATATACACAACACAGCTCGTAAAACAAGCGTGCTTTGAAAAGAACTCGAGTACTCACCGATTACTCCAAAATCAACTGTAACCCGAAACTCTAACGCGGCTCAATACGCAGTTGGATCGAACCTGTAACACAATGGATCCCAAACATTAACACAAACCCAACTGATAGATAACATAAACCCGAACACAACTATCATAAGCAAACCCGACTCAAAACGCAACCCCATACGGACAACCGACGCCCATACCAATCCGGCCCAACCCCAGCCGGATCACGGTCCGTGCCCAGGCATCGCGGCCACGCCCCAGCCATCGCGGTCGCGCTCACTCATTTGCAGGTCTGCTCAGCTTCGCGAAATGGTGGAACCTGAGGTGCAATCACCTCCCAAACTCATTTCTAGCTACGAAATTACATACCATGCATGCATAATCGACCCATACACTTTCAGAATCAACCCCCAATATTACAACACCCATATACACGAATTTAAACCCCCAAACCCATAAATCTCCTTACCTTGATACCTCTTAATCACAAAGATGAGGAAGGAGATGAAGTCCAGCAATCAATCTCAACTAAGGAGGCCATTTCCTTGCTGCTGTCATGTACGCCACCCACACACACAACACACTTTCTGTTTTTGGCAAGGAGAGGAAAAAGGAAAGCATTCAAAAGGAAGGTTCATACATATCCTTTCCATTTAAAGCATGTTCCGAACCCGATACCACATTTTCACTATTAATATCATCTTAGTCAAATTAAATCCACGACCTCATAATTATTACTAATCCATAAAATAATAATCCGGTCGACACGTATCACTCAGTCCCGACACGTATAATCCACGAAACGGGACCCAAATGGACCAACGCAATATTATTAAATTAAACGACCAACAATTTAAATCCACGTACTAGGCTCAAATCCGGGATGTTACAAGTTCTCCCCTCTTAATAAGATTTCGTCCGGGAATCTAGCTCGATGACTGGAACAACTGGGGCTAGCGACTCCTCATCTCTGACTCCGGCTCCTAGGTGGCACTAGTACCCTTATGATGTCTTTATTCCGCAATCTGTTCACCTTATGGTCAGTAATGGCCTCGGGCCGCTCGACGTATCGCAAGTGATCGTCTACGGTGATCTCAGATAACGGCACATACTGATCGTCCTTAGCCAGACACTTCCTCAGATGACTCACGTGAAAAGTGTCGTGGACACAGGCCAACTCTGGAGGCAGTCTCAGTCTGTACGCCTGATCTCGAACTCTGGCTATAATCTCAAACGGACCTATGTATCACAGACTCAACTTGCCTCGGTGTCTGAATCAAATAACCCCTTTCCACCGCGATACTTTCAACATAACATAGTCCCCAATGCTGAACTCGAGCTCAGTCAGACGACGATCAGCATAACTCTTTTGCCGGCTCTGCGCAACTCTCATATGCTCGCGGATATTTGCCACTTTGTCATTCGTCTCCTGCAACAATTCCGGCTCGCTGATAGGTCGCTCGCCGACCTTGCCCCAACACACAGGGGTTAGGCACTTACGCCCGTAAAGTGCCTCAAACGGAGCCATCTTGATGGAGGTTTGGTAGTTGTTGTTGTACGCAAACTCAACTAACGGCAAGTGAACGTCCCAACTACCGCTGAAGTCTATCGTGCATGCTCGGAGCATATCCTCGAGAGTCTGATTCGTCCGCTCTGTCTGCCCATCTGTCTGAGGTCTATACGTTGTGCTCAACTGAACTCTCGTCCCCAACTCACGCTAAAAGCTCTGCCAGAACCTCGAAGTAAACCGCGTATCTCTATCAGATATGATCGACTTCAGAACGACGTGCCTCGAAACCACCTCATTAATGTAGAGCTGAGCCAACTGATCCATCGTAATGGTGCCCCGAACCGCTAGGAAGTGAGCGCTCTTTGTCAATCGATCTACAATCACCCAGATCATATCATTGCCTCGAAATGTGCGTGGAAGTCTAACGATAAAATCCATCGTGATATGATACAACTTCCACTCGGGGATCTCCAGAGGCTGTAAATGCCCGTGAGGCTTCTGATGCTCGGCCTTAACGCATAAACAAGTCATACACTCTTCAACATATCGACCCACATCTCTTTTCATCCCAAGCCACCAGTAGAACTTGTGCAGATCTCTGTACATCTTGGTGCTCCCGGGGTGGATAGACAATCTCGCTCGGTGCTACTCGTCTAATATCAACTACCGAAGATTCCCGACTCTCGGAACCCAGAATCGGTCATGGAATACACACAAGCCTCTGTTGTCTCTGCAGAATATCAAGCTGCCCGGTGAGCCGCTCTCTCTTCACATTCTCTGCTCGCAAACCCTCTAGCTGAGCCAGTCTCAAACTGTCAATAAGAGTTGACGTGACCTCGAGCCTCGCTGCTTGGGAAACCACCGTCTGGCCGCACGCCTTGCGGCTCAGCGCATCCGCCACCACATTAGCTCTGCCCGGATAATACCGGATCTCACAGTCGCAGTCCTTCAGTAGCTCTAGACTGCGTCGCTGCCTCATATTAAGCTCTTTCTAACGAAACAGATACTAAAGACCTCTTGTGATCCGTATACACCACAAATCGGGACCCATACAGATAATGATGTCATATCTTCAACGCAAACACTATCGCGTCTAGCTCGAGATCGTGCACGGTATGGTTTTCCTCGTAAGTCTTCAGCTGTCGCGACGCATATGATATCACCTTACCCCCGCTGCATCAGGACACAACCCAAACCAGTACCCGACGCATCACAATAAACCACGAAGTCCTCTGTACCCTCGGGCAAGGCTAACACTAGAGCCTGACATAACCGGGACTTCAGCTCTCTGAAGGCCAACTCCTGCTCATCGGACCACACAAATAGAATGGACTGTCGTGTCAATCTCGTCAACGGCATGGCAATCCTCGAAAAGTCCTGAATGAAGCGGCGATAGTACCCGGCTAATCCTAGAAAGCTGCGAATCTCAGGCACAGTCTTCGGCGGCTCCCAACTCATCAAGGCCTCTATCTTTGCTGGATATACTTTAATACCCTCGGCGCTCACAACATGCCCTAGAAACTGGACCTCTCGCAACCAGAACTCACACTTGGAGAACTTCGCGTACAGTCTCCCCCTTCGCAGCACGGTGCGTTAGTCAGTCCGAAGGGCATAACGAGAAACTCATAATGGTCGTATCTCGTCTGATACGCGGTCTTCAGAACATCCTCATCTCTAACTTGCAATTGGTGATAACCAGATCTCAAATCTATCTTCGAAAAGAAGCTCAAACCCTGTAGCTGGTCAAACAGATCGTCGATGCGTGGAAGCGGATATCGGTTCTTCACCGTCACTTTGTTCAACTCTCTGTAGTCGATACACATCCGCGTAGTACCATCCTTCTTTTTCACAAACAAAACGGGCGCTCCCCACGGGGATGAACTCGGACGGATAAATCCACGATCCAATAGCTCCTGAAGCTGTGATATCATCTCTTACATCTCAGTAAGTGTCAGCCTATAAGGCGTCTTCGCAATAGGCACCGCTCCAGGGATAAGGTCTATACGAAACTCGACCTGACGATCTGGCGGTAACCCAGGCAACTCCTCCGGGAATACCTCAGGGAACTCTCGAATCACTGGTATACCCTCTATGGTCTTCTTCTCCTTTCGGGCGTCAACGACATATGCCAAAAAGGTCTCACACCCCTTAGCAACATATCTCTGCGCTCTGGCCATAGAATCTATACCAATCTCACCTTGGTGCCTCTCGCCATACACGATCACAGTCTCACTGTCTGAAATGGTATTCAGATCATCTTTGCACACAAAATGTCGGCCTGTCTGGATGTCATCCAATCCATACCCACTATCACATCGAAACTGCTAATCTCTATCGGCAGCAGATCAATCAAAAACTGATGCGCATCTATCTCAAGAACACAATCTCTGAACATCCGGCTCACTAATGTCATACTCCCATTGACTCTTTCAACAACTAACGGAACAGATAAAGCAGTAGAAGGCACAAAAAAATACGCACAAAATACAACAGATACATATGAGCGATCCGCTCCACAATCAAACAAAATACAAGCACTAAGCCCATTCGGGATGTACGTACCAGATACCACATCTGTAGACTCCCGGGCCTCCTCTGTCGTGGCCTGAAATACTCTGCCCCGTCCCCTAGGTGCTGAATCACGGCGGCTCGATGACGAAGGCTCAGCTCTAGCCCCGCTAGTACTCGATCCCTGTACAGCTGGTGGCGCCTTCGGACAGTCTCTGGCAATGTGACTTGGCATCCCACAACGGAAGCACAGGAAATCCCTCGAGGTGCAAGTAAAAGAAGTGTGGTTATACTGCCCACAGCGATAACAACGCGGCTGCTCAGGCATACAAGATCCAGAATGACGACGGCGGCATCTCTGACAGTCTCTCTCTCCAGATATACTATCAGCCCGGCTCCCTGATGGTTGGGACCCCTACCCTATACTAATCTGACTCTGACTAGGAGTGCTGAACCATGACGTATGCCCCTGACTCTGATCCTGACCGGATCTCCTGGATCGATGATCTCTACCCTTATCTCTACGAGACCCAGAACTCTGCCCTTGAACCTGCTGCTGCTCGGGCTGGCTCTCTCTCAGCGCCTCCCGGGACTCTCGCCAATAGCTAGGGGACTGCTCAGATGTCCCCGTCCTTTGTCTCTATGCCGAGGGCTGACCCCTCTGCCTCTCTATCTCTCTTTCTCTAACTCAATCCATCTCTAAGGCTCTCGCAAATGTAGGAGTATCATGTAATCCGACAAACTCACGGATATCAGACCGCAGACCATCGATGAAGGCATCAGCCTTTCGGATCTCTGTATCAACGTGCTAGGGTGCAAACTAGGAATACTCATTAAATCTGTCTACATACTACTGGACAATCATACTACCCTGCTGGAGGTGTAGAAAACGGCGCTTCATCTCCCGGTGCTCATCACGGGCAATATACTGTAACTTGAAGATGTCGTGGATTTACTCCCAAGACATGGCATATGCTGCAGATGTAGTCATGGAGAACTCAATGGACTTCCACCACTACGAAGCACCTCCCCTTAATGGATAGGTCGCATAACCGACCATATCCCGCGGGTCAACATGGGCGACTCAGAAAGCCGCCTCAATCTCTCTTTCCCATGCCATCGCCGCACCCGGCTCACCGCCGCCTCTGAACTGAGGTGGGACTCCTGTCATGAAGTCCTTAAAAAACCCACCTCTCACAGTAGAAGAAGATGCACCAGCCCCTGTCTCAGTGCCAGTAACGGGCGGAGGAACTACACCCTGACCCTGATCTCACTTGCGGTAAAACTCTGCTAAGACCTCTCGGAACTCAGATCTACGAATGTACTCATCCCACGCTGGTCTCTGTGGCCCTGAACCTTCTCCCTGATCTGCCATAACTACCTGTACAAATCATAATAGATAAGATAACTCATAGACCACCCAGCGTTATACAATAAGCTAGGCCAGTTAATTCCACTAGGTACAGTCTCAGGGAAGAATCCCACGAATCTGAACACGGTCTGAGCTCAAGCATCCACTGATACTCCATGCTGAAACCACAAGCTCCGATACCAAAGTGTAACACCCTCTTTTCGCACACTAATGTCACGTCAATATATAATCATAAGTGGCAAAATCACATACATCTCATAGTACACATGTCAGGGGATTAACTGAAATCACTTTTAATTAAAAACTTTAGTACAAAGTCGTCATACATCATGTCACATGCTGATACTGTTATACATACAACAACTGAACCCTAACTAGCATACATGAGTAGATCAAGTACAATAGTTCCCAAAAGGTGATATCAACATGTAGCAGATTACACAAAACGCAGTTACAACTATTCCCAGCTCCTATTTCGGCGGCTGCTGCGGCTGAGACCCCACCGTCTGACTGCCTGCGACACGTTAAACTCGAAAACGTAAGCTGGGAAGCTCGTGAGTACGCGAGGGTTAGACTCTGCAGATAACAACACGTAGCATACACAAACACATACATTTCTACACATAACACAGTTACTCGGTACTCGAGGCACAACTCAGCTCAAGGGGATGTCGTTCCCCAGCTAACAGGCCGCACACAGCAGCGGTTAGCTCACAATAGGCACAAGAGCGACCTGGCAATAATACTGTTGTATATATACAGTCTCAAACTTCGTGACTGGTTAGGGACAGTCAGCCTGCACGATCACATATCGCGGACAACTGCAACTCAAACACATATAGCACGTATAGGGTAGATAGAATCATACATGTGCGCCATATCTCTATCTCATACACATATCACAATATACACAACTCAACTTAGGAGGCCATTTCCTTGCTGCTGTCATGTACGCCACCCACACACACAACACACTTTCTGTTTTTGGCAAGGAGAGGAAAAAGGAAAGCATTCAAAAGGAAGGTTCATATATATCCTTTCCATTTAAAGCAAGTTCCGAACCCGTCAAACCCGATACCACATTTTCACTATTAATATCATCTTAGTCCAATTAAATCCACGACCTCATAATTATTACTAATCCACAAAATAATAATATGGTCGACATGTATCACTCGGTCCCGACACGTATAATCCACGAAACGGGACCCAAATGGACCAACACAATAATATTAAACTAAACGACCAACAATTTAAATCCACGTATCAGGCTCAAATCCGGGATGTTACAAATATATATTTGTAATTTTATAAGTTTTAAGGCATTTTTTAAAGCCAAACAAATAAAATAATAAATTTAAATCCAAACGTACTGGCATGACAAACTATATAAATCCAAATAAATAAAATAATAAATTTAAATAAATATATATATCAGCGTAACAAAATATTTGTAAACTTAAATCAACACGTAATGAATTAGTAAATTTAAATCAAAATTTACATAAATTCAAAATTTATTAACGAATGAAATAGTTTGATGGAAAAGTATAAATAATAAAATTATACAAATAGTTTAACCAATAAAATATAAATAAATAAAACTTTAATATATAAATTGAATACATAAAAAGATGCTTGACTAATTAAGTATATAAATAAAAATAATTTTTAGTAAAGAAATATAGATTTATTTTACAAAATAAATATGTATAATAATAATAATAATAATAATAATAATAATAATAATAATAATAATAATAATAATAATAATAATAATAATAATAATAATAATGAGAATAATAATAATAATATAATTATTAATAAATCAAATTATAATTTATTAAATTAATATTTCAAATTTAAAACAAAAAATGACAAATTAAGAAAAGGGACCAAAATTGAAGTTACCAAACTTTTAACTGAAAGAATGGTAAAATCGTCATTTTTAAAAATTTTAGAAATAGAAGGACCATTCTACAAGTAAAAAGTGGTTTGAGGGACCGTCACTGCAACTTTGGAATTTGAGGGAGCGTTTTCGTAATTTGAACAAACCAGATAGACCATTTTTGTAATTTACTCTAAAATTATATATACATACATTTGTCATATGGTATCAACCAAAGACCTTTTTTCTTTTTTTATTTTAAATTTTAAATTTTCATAATACACCATCGTCTTAGTGTTATCTTTTCTTTAGCCCTTTTATTTTAGTAAATTTTCGTTTAATCCTCTTTTAACATTTATTCTACATAATTAAAATTATGATTTTAATTATACTTATGTTTGGAGTTGTCTTTTGAAACTATTATGTTATGTTTGATTGTATAAAAAGACTTTATTATTCAAATGCACGATACAAAATTCCAATGAAATTGCTATATAATTAAAATGTAACTATTTAATATTTAGTTTTTTTATTAAATATGATCATGTATAACATTGAACATTATTAATTTAACGTTAACAAACTGTAATCGATGTATTGGAGACATTACCGTTATAAATTTATTTGATTTGATCGTAAAACAAAAAAATTAAATTGACGATTAAACCAAATAATGTGAAATTTTCAGATTATGGTTATGAATAGTTGATTAATTAATTATGGTTCCGATCCGATTTAATAAGACATTGTTTGTAATTTTAGCATTCCAAAATCTAGAAACCAATGCTAAGAACCGACTAACAGTATTATTTGTCTTGCTTATTGAATCTATATCGGCTTTTCAATTTTCACTCTTCGATGTTGGTTCAGTTGTGTTTCGTTGTCTGAATTGTTTTGAAAAGTATTTTTTATTTATTTGTATTTATTTTTGTAATTAATGTTTTAGACCCCGCAGCAACGCGCGGGTGTTCAATAACTCGTTTATATACATGATGTATATATATATATATATATATATATATATATATATATATATATATATATATATATATATATATATATATATATATAATAACAGAAAACATAATTTGTCACATGACGTTACCACATTTCAACGAAAGAAATAAATACGACATTATTATTTTTAATATAAAATAAAAAAAGATAAATACAATTAATTTTTTCTAATATCCATAAACATAAATAAATAAATACAAATTATTTTTAAATATGATAGATACAATTAATATTTTCTAATATCTATAAACTTCACCAAAAAAACAAGTACAACATTATTATTTTTAATATAGAATAAATTAAAATATAATATAAAATACAATTATTTTTTATAATATCTATACACATAAATATATAAATATAATATAATATAAATAAATTTACAACAGATAACTGTATGGTCTATTCAAAAAAAGTAACTACAAATCATTGATATTTAAAAAGATAGATTAATAAATATAGTATAAATAACTATACTTTTATTTTATTTATATAAGAATTAACATTAATTATATGGTTTAAATTTAAGTTTACATACATTTTATTTGATCAATTATTTATTATAAATTACGTAATACGTGGGTTGATAAACTTATACACACACGCATACATATTAAAACTATTATTTGTAGTGTAAACTTAATAACTTATTTGAATATTAAAAACCTTATCCCCAGTGGGGCCTGAGACGAAAATTCAATACCCGACGGAGATGGAAACGGGAACAGGAAATGAAAAGTCCAGTCATACCCGTCCGTTGCCATTCCTAATTTGAAGGCTCTTTTTCAACTTTTTTAACTGTTGTGCACTAACCAGCCAAAGAAAGACCGGTTGGGACAGAAAGATCGGACCCACCTAAGGATCAAGAAAAGACTAATGACCGTCTAAAACTGAGGACCGATCCGGCCCGTTTTGGGATCTGGACCATGTTACACGTCGGTGATTAAGCACAGTGGCGAATATAGGAAATTTTTTATGGGGGTCGGAATTTTATAGCTACGAGATTGTAAATGCTTGTGACTTCAATTATTTTTAACTCTCAAACTTTCGGATCAGTTCATCTAAATCATATAATAAAACAAATACATAAATGATACGACATCATTAATCGTTACAAACAAACAAAAACTAGATTCTAAAGTTGGCCCCTACGAGTTTTCATCTTTTGAAAATGGGTTATTACTTCTTCGTCCGACACATTGGTAAGTAACTATTTCTCTATGATGCAAATGCAACAATCATTCATCCATTCATCGCCAATTGAATTGCGCAAGTCTGATTTCACAAGCTTCATTGCAGAAAAGCATCACTCAACAGATGTTGTTGCAACAGGAAAATTCAATGCTAACTTCAGTAATTTATAAACCACAGGATATGTGTCATGCTTCTTTGTTTCCATTATCAACCTTGAAAGATCTGATATGTTATTCAACTTGACAAATATATCATCTTCGTTGACATTGTGAATGTAGTATCAAAGTTGATGTGCAAGATCATTCTTGTCCTTGAAACTAAAATCATTCGGACATAATTCTGTCAACTTCAACAGCTTCAGTTCATCAAAGTCTTGAAAACATTCACTCGGATTCAAAGATCCCATACACATAAGCAATTCAGAACTTTCCTTAGTAAAACGATCACCAAACTCTTGAATTTGCATATCTAAAATTTTGTTAAAGCATTCAACCTTGTAAAAATGCCCAAAAGTATAAGTATACTTTTGCCTTCGCCTTATTGGGTTGACATAAATGTCCACCATGTTGAGGATTTCAATGTAAAATTTTTCACAAAAATAAGATACGTTCTTCATAAGTGAATCAAACTCATCAACTCTAAAATTTTGCAATTGGCGCTTGGTTGATTTCACCATACAAATGGCATTCAAGATATTTTCTTATTTCCTTTGAAGAGTTTGCGATAATACATTTGTCACTCCCAAAATATGAAGCATCAAGTGTAAATAGAACGCAAAATCAAATGAACCAAAGTCTACCTAAAGAATATTTAGTAATGATGTAAGTCCAAAATAAAGTGTAAATAAAAATAAAATAGAATAACTTAAAAATATACCTGAAGACCTGCTGCTTAACTTTGACTAGTATTGTTATCACACTCTTCTTCTATATATTGAAGCACTTCAAGAACAGATGAAAACACTTCTCTTAAGCGTGAAAGTATCTTGTAGTGAGAACTCCAACGTGTATCTCCAGCTCCTGCAACGGAAACTTCTTAGTTTAACCCACTTCCATTTTCAATTGCACCGTTACCAATGGCTTCTTCCACTTTCTTTTTATAGACTTTCTCTAATCATATCAGTTCGTTTGCAAGAGGCACAAACCACATTTGTCACTACTACTATCATTTCAAAGAAGCTCGCAACATCAACATGTTTTCTTGCAACCGCGACAACAACTACTACCTGAAGTTGATGAGCAAAACAATGTACATAATATGCTGTCAAATTTTCGCGTAAAATTAAAGCTTTCAAGCCATTAAATGAACCGCGCATATTGCTTGCACCATCATAACCTTGACCTCAAACATTCATCAAACTTAACTCATATTCAGCAAACAAAGAATCAATCGCAGACTTAAGAGTTAAAGCAGAAGTGTCTTTGACATGAACAAGTCCAGTAAATCTCTCTTTGACAACTCCACGTGAATCGAAAAATCACAACACCACAGTCATTTGTTCCTTTTTATATATGTCACTAGACTCGTCAACTACCAAAACAAACACATTATCACCAATTTTGTTTAGAATTTGTTTAACTACTTCTTGAGCAAAACAATGACTAATATCTTTGTGAATACTTGGAGCCACCATTTGATTATTACCGGGAGCATTTAGTAGTATGACCTTACCAATCTCTTCATTGTTTTCTCCGTCTCTCTTTAATACTTCCAAAAATGGCCTCGATAAATACCATTATCTGAATCGTCATGACCAGGAAATGGTAATGTGTCTCTCAACAAAATTCTAACAACACTAATTGAAGCGGTTAATCGAATTCTTTATTCATTCTTTTGCATTTCACTTTGCTTATGGAAGGCAACATGAATACATGATTTTGTCTCAACAAATCTTTACATTTTTTAAGTGCTCTATTGTCACACCCTGCTACCCCGGTTGGCAGCGAGGCGTGACGAGTGCGGAAGCGTAACCATAATTATAACGAACGACCACTATATGGACGTTTTCGAAATATTACATCAAATAAATTTAAACTGTAATAATGTTTTACAAATAAAAGGAATGAAGTTCGCGTAATACAGAGATTTTAATACATAATTAATGCGTCCAAAAATAATGCAGTCAAATCTCCGTTAGTTTCGAAATATGCATGCGACTCCATGAAATGCGGAAGCTTGAAGTTGGTGTTTTCGAAGGCGCACTTGCCTTAATTACCTGAAAATACATGCTAAAATACGTCAACAAAAATTTGTTGGTGAGTTCATAGGTTTACACGAAAAGACCAGTTGTATGGACATTACCAGATGCGTTGAATTTATAAAAAGATCATAAATTCCATGAGATGTATTACGTAAACCATCATGTCACCGAAGCTTAATTAGAATAAGTTTTGCCCCGGGCAGTATTCCCAAAATACCGTGTGTTGAATATATATGCACCCGCTGTTAGCTAAACCACTAACCCGAGTGGGGGACATGACTCCCAATAGATCTATTCACAATATATTCGCGCTTGCAAACAAATGCAACTAACGATTTCATGATATAAGGGCGGAGATTCTCATACGTAATACACAATAGAATCGAGAAGTTTTCGTGTCCATAAAAAAAAAACGAAACATGTATTTCATCCCAAAACATAATAATGTAAAAATGGGACTATGAAGACTCACCTTGTTGGTTTTTTTGATGATGTTTTTGGATCTGAGTTTAGCACTTGTTCGGATGGTCGAGACTCGTCCTAATATTTTTACGAGTTCGGGTCAATATCATTATAATACGTGTTTGAGTACTTCGTAAATATTTTCATGTACTTGTGATGTACGAATAATTTTTGTGGGATTTTATATGTGCATTTTCGATTTATGGATATTTATTTCTAAAATGGTTTGCATGCATGCATATTTACGTATATATGTATAAATGCGTATTATATATATATATATACATATATATATATATATATATATATATATATAAATATATTCACGAAAATGCATACGTATATATGTGAGCATGTGCATGAAAATAAAGTGTATATATGAAATTTTTGGCATAATGATTTTACGAGTATTATGAAAAGTATCATATTTTAGTAAATGTATTTAATTTCTCATGTTTTATAAATAAAGTAAATAAGAAAGCTTACAAAATTTGAAGAACACTTGAAATCTTTACAGCTGGCCGGTTTTGCTTTGAGAGGGTTTGGGTGTTGGTGTGTTTTTGGTGAAGTGGGTTTTGACTTCTATTTATAGAAGAAAATCGGTTATTAAAATAAAGATAAAGTAATTGAAATTTCAAAGAAAAGATGAAAGTAAAAAGTAAATCGGTTGAGTGTTTGTCAAAAAGGTGTGGCCGATTGTTATGATGGTATGTTGCATGGTGTTTAATATTAAAATAATACCAAAGTACAAGCTAGTTGTCCTTTAAAGGACAACTTACTTTTTAGAGTGATAAGTAGTATGGCTTTTCATGTATTTTATTAATAAAGTACAAAAAGCGTGCATGACAAAGGTGGCAGCATTTATTATTACTGCATATGTATATACGTACTTAGAAAAATTTTCTGGATTGTTGAACTCGATTCAAGTGTGAATCGAGTTTGTTACAGTGTCAATCGAGTTTTATATAACTATACCCGAGTTTTAGGCCTTTGTTATTCGAGTTTTAGGCCTTTGTTATTCGAGTTTTAGGCCTTTGTTATTCGAGTTTTACATAGCTTTAGTCGAGTTTCTTTGTTTATCTGTTCGAGTTTTATGCAGCATCATCCGAGTTTAATCCTTTATTCGAATTTCATCAAAGTGCTATCCGAGTTTATGCCTTTACAAATCGAGTTTCATCACATCACTATTCGAGTTTCTGCTTACATGATTCGAGTTTCATGTAATATCATTCGAGTTTATTGCTATATAATTCGAGATTCATAAAAACTTCATTCGAGTTTATTACTTCATTATTCGAGTTTTATATTAGCTTAATTTTCGAGTTTCATACCTTATATTTTTAGGCCAGATGTTACAGTCTCCCCCCGTTGAAGGAATTTCGTCCCGAAATTAGCTCGTGTTCCCCTCTGCTTGGATTTTTTGAGAACAGCTTGGGGTACTTCTCTCGGAATTGATCTTCGCGTTCCCAAGTAAACTCAGGACCTCGATTAGAGTTCCATCGGACCTTTATTATTGGAATTCGACGTTGCTTGAGTTTCTTGACTTCTCGGTCCATTATTTCCACCGGTTGCTCAATGAAATTCAGCTTATCGTCTATCTCCAGCTCGTCCATGGGTATCACGAGTGATTCATCAGCCAGACATTTCTTGAGGTTGGATACATGGAAGGTATTATGAACGTTACTAAGCTCTGGGAGTAGATCGAGTCGGTAAGCTACCGGGCCAATTCTTTTGGTGATTTTGAATGGTCCGATATAACGAGGATTGAGTTTTCCTCGTTTTCCAAAACGGATTACGCCTTTCCAAGGCGAGACTTTCAGCATTACTTGATCTCCCTCTTGGAATTCCAAATCCTTCCGTCGGATGTCTGCATAACTCTTTTGTCGATCCCGCGCAATCTTCAATCGGTTCCGAATCTGGGCTATCTTCTCTGTAGTTTCCTGGATGATCTCAGGTCCAGTAATCTGACTATCCCCTACTTCAGCCCAACAAAGAGGTGATCGACACTTTCGTCCATAGAGTGCTTCGAATGGGGCGGTCTTAATGCTCGAGTGATAACTGTTGTTATAAGAAAACTCAACTAATGGCAGGTGTCTGTCCCAACTTTTTCCAAAGTCGATGACACATGCCCTTAGCATATCTTCCAATGTCTGAATCGTTCTTTCACTCTGACCGTCCGTTTGCGGGTGATAGGCTGTACTCATATCCAGACGCGTTCCTAGAGCTTCTTGCAATGATTGCCAGAATCGTGACGTAAATCTGCTGTCTCTGTCTGATATAATGGATACTGGCACCCCATGCCTTGAGACGACCTCCTTAAGATAGGTTAGTGTTAACTTATCCATCTTATCAGTCTCCTTGATTGGAAGGAAATGTGCGGTTTTGGTAAGCCGATCCACGATCACCCAGATAGTGTCATAACCTCCAGAAGTCTTTGGCAACTTAGTGATAAAATCCATGGTGATATTTTCCCACTTCCATTGGGGTATCTCTGGCTGGACTAGCAATCCTGATGGCCTTTGATGCTCAGCCTTAACTTTTAAACATGTTAAGCACTTGCTGACGTAAGTAGCAATGTCAGCCTTCATGTTTGGCCACCAGTATGATCCCTTCAAATCGTGATACATCTTGTCCGACCCTGGATGAACAGCATATCTTGTTTTGTGCCCTTCATCCATGACCAGTTTCCTTATGCCTCCAAACTTTGGTAACCAAATTCTGCCCATGAAGTATCGGCATCCGTCTGACTTAGTTTCAAACTGCTTATCCATGCCTCTCAATGCTTCGTTCAGGAGATTATCCTCCTTGACTGCCTCTTCTTGTGCCTCTCGGACTTGAGAGTTTAGGTTTGACTGTATGGTCATTACCAAAGCTCGGACTCTCAATGGCTTAACCCGTTCCTTTCGGCTTAGGGCGTCAGCTACGACATTTGCTTTTCCTGGATGGTAGCGAATCTCGCAGTCATAATCGCTAAGAAGTTCCACCCAACGTCGTTGCCTCATATTTAATTCTTTCTGATTCAGAATATGCTGAAGGCTTTTATGGTCCGTGAACACCGTGCACTTGGTTCCATATAAATAGTGCCTCCATATTTTGAGAGCAAACACCACTGCTCCCAGTTCTAGGTCATGAGTCGTGTAGTTTACCTCGTGAATCTTGAGCTGTCGGGATGCATAAGCGATGACCTTGTCTCTTTGCATGAGCACACAACCTAATCCGTTGTGCGAGGCATCACAGTAGACTACAAAATTTTCAGTCCCTTCGGGTAGGGACAGAATTGGTGCACTACACAACCTCTGCTTAAGCAGCTGAAACGCCTTTTCCTGCTCTTCACCCCAGACGTATTTCACATCCTTACGGGTCAACTCCGTTAAGGAACCCGCTATCTTCGAGAAGTTCTCAATGAATCGCCTATAATAACCGGCAAGTCCTAGGAATTGGCGGACTTCTGTCGGGGTTCTAGGGATTGCCCAGTTCTTTATGGCCTCGATCTTTGATGGGTCGACCTGAATTCCCTGACTGTTGATCACATGTCCAAGGAATTTTACTTCTCGCAACCAAAATTCACATTTTGAAAATTTGGCGTATAGCTGCTCTTTCTCTAACAACTCCAAGATCAACTTGAGATGTTGTTCATGCTCTTCTTTACTTCGGGAATAGATGAGGATGTCGTCTATAAACACTATAACAAATTTATCCAGATATGGTTTACACACCCGATTCATGAGGTCCATAAATACGGCTGGTGCGTTGGTCAAACCGAATGGCATCACCTGGAATTCGTAATGTCCATAACGAGTTCTAAATGCCGTCTTGGGGATATCTTCTTCCCGAACTTTCACTTGATGGTAACCGGAGCGCAGATCAATCTTTGAGTAGAAGCTAGATCCCTGTAGCTGGTCGAACAGGTCATCAATCCTAGGGAGGGGGTAGCGGTTCTTTACCGTTAACTTGTTTAGTTCTCGGTAGTCTATGCACATTCGGAAGGATCCGTCTTTCTTTTTAACGAACAAAACAGGAGCTCCCCAAGGTGAGGAACTTGGTCGAATGAATCCTTTATCCATCAATTCTTGTAATTGATTGGATAATTCTTGCATCTCAGAAGGTGCGAGTCTATATGGGGCTCTTGCGATCGGTGCAGCTCCTGGCACTAAGTCGATTTGAAATTCTACTTGCCTAGCCGGGGGAAGCCCAGGCAAGTCCTCCGGAAATACCTTCGGGTAGTCACGTACTACTGGAATATCCTCAAGTCGTTTTTCCTTCGACTCTTTTCCTACGATCTGGACCAACACTGCATGGCAACCCTTCCTAAGACATTTTAATGTTCTTAGGCCGGATATGACATTCAATTGTCGGTTCTTCTTTTCCCCTTGGACCGTGAGGAATTTCTTCTTACTGAGTGGTATTCGCACCACTTTCTTACCACACAAAATCTCAGCCTGGTTATGTGACAACCAGTCCATACCAATCACCACATCAAAACTTCCAAGTTCTATAGGCATTAAGTCGATTTTAAAGGAGTGATCTGCTAGCTTTAATGTGCATTCCTTAATGATACTACTTGCTTTTATTATTTTGCCATCTGCAAGTTCTATTGTATAGGAGTTGTCTAAGGGAAAAGTAGAAACATTCAACTGCTGGCTAAACTTATCAGATATAAAGCTCCTATCAGCCCCAGTATCAAAGAGTACGTAAGCGTAAATATCGTTTAGGAGGTACGTACCAGATACCACGTGAGGGTCCTGACGAGCGTCTCCTGCTCCCAACACAAATGCTCTCCCCTGAGCTCTCCCTTCGTTCCTCAATTTTGGACACTCATTCCTGAGGTGTCCCGTCGCACCACATTCGAAACAGCCTCTCGGGTTGCTACCACTGGCACCCGGGGCTCCGGATCTACAGTCTTTGGCCATATGGCCCAAACGTTTACAGTTCCCGCATTGGGTTGGACAGGGGCCAGGGTTGTGGTGTAAGGTGCATTTGGTGCAAAAAGGCTTAGTACCGGTATAGCTTCTCCTTGACTCAACTCCTGCTACATAGGCTTTAACGGTCTCGGGTTTCTTGGACTGTGAACCCGCGTTCTTCCCGGTCTTTTCTTCCCACTTTCTCTTGTGTTCCCCGGCTCTGGCTTCGTTCCTCCGGGACACTTGGTCCATAAGATTGTTGGCCATTCTGATGGCGTCCTGTATGGTGGATGGGTTGGAGGCGGTAACGTTCCCTTGTATTTGAGGAGCGAGTCCCCAAATATAGCGTTCAACCCTTTTGTATTCCGGAGTTACCATCTGTGGACATAGGATACTTAGTTCATGGAATCGGTTGGTATATCCTGCAACGTCCGTTCCTTTCATTGATAGATTCCAGAATTCCGATTCCATTTTCTGGAGTTCGTTTCTTGGACAGTATTCATCCGTCATCATCTGTTTCAGTGTGGACCACGTAAGCTGGTAGGCTTCGTCAATGCCTACAGACTGGACGTAGGAATTCCACCATGTGAGCGCGCTATCTTGCAAGGTGTGAGTAGCAAATTTCACCTTGTCTCCTTCAGCGCATCCGCTGACACGATATACGGATTCTAACTTTTCAAACCAACGGATCAAACCGACTGCTCCTTCGGTTCCATTAAAATACCGGGGTTTGCAACTTAAAAACCCTTTGATCCCGCAACCTTTCGCGTGAGTTTCGGTTCCTCCTGTGGTGCGACTGGCACCACCATCCCCATTGGTTGTGCTATTTCGGTTTGCCTCGTAGGTAGCTATGGCGGCAGCCACCCTTTGGGCAACAAGCTCTTCAATGTCAGCTGCATTCATGGCTCGTTTTGGCGGCATTATCTTGAAGTTTAAAGAAAATCATAGTGTAAGAAGTTGAATATTAAAGATGCGGCACAATACTATAATCATCAAGCACAATCACATAAATATCTGGGAATTTTCATTAATCGTTCGAAATTTTTCTTACATGCGGGGCGGGTTATTACCCGAAAATTTTATCCTATGCTATTACATAATATTTTCCTACTAATACAAGGGAATGGAAAAGTACTAGGTGTGGGAGTGATCAGGGGTCTCTCCCTTTTCCATCGTACTGAGGCGCTGCGTCAACTCCTCGATCCGGGCTTGGCTCTCGGCTAGTTGCTGCCGGAGCTCATTCAGTCCGTCCTGCTGTATAGCAAGGGCGTGCTGATTGGCCCAATATATGTTGGAGTTTTGCAACTCCTCCCGCTCTAAACGAGCGGTCATCTCCCCGATATCCAGGTTAAGTGACCGGATTTGGTGGTCATGCCTGGTAGACCTTGCGATCAATAGTGGTATGGTCTGATCGGCGGGCTCTTGAGTGAGCGATGAGACAGGTGCGGAGGATGGTCCTCCGATCTCGAAGTTTGGAGGAACTCCCTCCATTTGCCTCCATTCGCGGAGGGTCTCCGGTATCCAAGTCCATCTTCGGGCGTCTACCCGTCGGTGTGGTGTCGGGGGATTGGGCTGGGGAGTTGGAACAGGAATGGACTCCCTTCTCGGTATGATTACCCGTTTCCGGGGTGTGTACAACATCGTTGGGCCGTTAGGATAAGGCCTATACGGCTTATAGGATGGTTCGGCCGGGTGATACGGGACGCGAGCAGGGGCCGCCGGTGGTGAAGGATCCTCTTCCTCCATCGATTCTTCTTCGGATTCTTCCATCGGATCTTCCAACGGGTCCTCCTCCTCCGAGGTTTCTTCTTCTGGGAAGACTTCCGTGGCCGTGGGACTTGCGGGAGTGTATTCCTCCTCAGAGTCTGACAGGATGATAATTTCCGGGTGGTTCATGGTTTCTGCTAACAAGGTTCATTTGTATCTTTTAGTTAGTTACAAAAATATTCTTAAAATCAGAAATTTTTACGTGCAGTTATAGTCTAGGATACTAATGCAACCTAGTTCACTATAACTATGGCTCTGATACCAATCTGTCACACCCTGCTACCCCGGTTGGCAGCGAGGCGTGATGAGTGCGGAAGCGTAACCATAATTATAACGAACGACCACTATATGGACGTTTTCGAAATATTACATCAAATAAATTTAAACTGTAATAATGTTTTACAATTAAAAGGAATGAAGTTCGCGTAATACAGAGATTTTAATACATAATTAATGCGTCCAAAAATAATGCAGTCAAATCTCCGTTAGTTTCGAAATATGCATGCGACTCCATGAAATGCGGAAGCTTGAAGTTGGTGTTTTCGAAGGCGCACTTGCCTTAATTACCTGAAAATACATGCTAAAATACGTCAACAAAAATTTGTTGGTGAGTTCATAGGTTTACACGAAAAGACCAGTTGTATGGACATTACCAGATGCGTTGAATTTATAAAAAAGATCATAAATTCCATGAGATGTATTACGTAAACCATCATGTCACCGAAGCTTAATTAGAATAAGTTTTGCCCCGGGCAGTATTCCCAAAATACCGTGTGTTGAATATATATGCACCCGCTGTTAGCTAAACCACTAACCCGAGTGGGGGACATGACTCCCAATAGATCTATTCACAATATATTCGCGCTTGCAAACAAATGCAACTAACGATTTCATGATATAAGGGCGGAGATTCTCATACGTAATACACAATAGAATCGAGAAGTTTTCGTGTCCATAAAAAAAAACGAAACATGTATTTCATCCCAAAACATAATAATGTAAAAATGGGACTATGAAGACTCACCTTGTTGGTTTTTGATGATGTTTTTGGATCTGAGTTTAGCACTTGTTCGGATGGTCGAGACTCGTCCTAATATTTTTACGAGTTTGGGTCAATATCATTATAATACGTGTTGAGTACTTCGTAAATATTTTCATGTACTTGTGATGTACGAATAATTTTTGTGGGATTTTATATGTGCATTTTCGATTTATGGATATTTATTTCTAAAATGGTTTGCATGCATGCATATTTACGTATATATGTATAAATGCGTATTATATATATATATATATATATACATATATATATATATATATATATATATATATATATATATATATATATATATATATATATATATATATATATATATATATATTCACGAAAATGCATACGTATATATGTGAGCATGAGCATGAAAATAAGGTGTATATATGAAATTTTTGGCATAATGATTTTACGAGTATTATGAAAAGTATCATATTTTAGTAAATGTATTTAATTTCTCATGTTTTATAAATAAAGTAAATAAGAAAGCTTACAAAATTTGAAGAACACTTGAAATCTTTATAGCTGGCCGGTTTTTGCTTTGAGAGGGTTTGGGTGTTGGTGTGTTTTTGGTGAAGTGGGTTTTGACTTCTATTTATAGAAGAAAATCGGTTATTAAAATAAAGATAAAGTAATTGAAATTTCAAAGAAAAGATGAAAGTAAAAAAAGTAAATCGGTTGAGTGTTTGTCAAAAAGGTGTGGCCGATTGTTATGATGGTATGTTGCATGGTGTTTAATATTAAAATAATACCAAAGTACAAGCTAGTTGTCCTTTAAAGGACAACTTACTTTTTAGAGTGATAAGTAGTATGGCTTTTCATGTATTTTATTAATAAAGTACAAAAAGCGTGCATGACAAAGGTGGCAGCATTTATTATTACTGCACATGTATATACGTACTTAGAAAAATTTTCTGGATTGTTAAACTCGATTCAAGTGTGAATCGAGTTTGTTACAGTGTCAATCGAGTTTTATATAACTATACCCGAGTTTTAGGCCTTTGTTATTCGAGTTTTAGGCCTTTGCTATTCGAGTTTTAGGCCTTTGTTATTCGAGTTTTACATAGCTTTAGTCGAGTTTCTTTGTTTATCTGTTCGAGTTTTATGCAGCATCATCCGAGTTTAATCCTTTATTCGAATTACATCAAAGTGCTATCCGAGTTTATGCCTTTACAAATCGAGTTTCATCACATCACTATTCGAGTTTCTGCTTACATGATTCGAGTTTCATGTAATATCATTCGAGTTTATTGCTATATAATTCGAGATTCATAAAAACTTCATTCGAGTTTATTACTTCATTATTCGAGTTTTATATTAACTTAATTTTCGAGTTTCATACCTTATATTTTTAGGCCAGATGTTACAAAATATAAGTTTAATATGTGAAATTCGAATTTAGAATAAATTCGAATTTGTCATTTGATGAATTTCGAATTTGTAGTAAATTCGAATGAATCCTATAAGGCAGATTCGAGATTGTCAAGGGGACAAACTCGAATGGGCCTTGGGCATAATTCGAGTTTGGCCCATGACAAACTCGAATGAGCCTCTATAATTAGGGATTAACTCGAATCATTAAGTGACATTTGCAGAATTCGTGTGAGATTAAGCAAAAGGGCGATCTCGAGTTTATCAGTATTGAGAGTGTTAGTCCGGAGAGAATCATCTCGTAGGTGCGTTCGTCGTGGTCCGTACAACGTGGTGATAGTCTCCGTGTTCCGTGTGAGTGTGATATCCGTCAAGCCGTTAACGAGGATTCTGCACTCGTTGACGGTGTCGCGTCTAGATAGATCTGTGTAGTTCAAGACCTTACAACTTTACAATGGACTTAGGTACTCCGTGTTTAGAAACAATCTCGTCCATATAAATGTGAGCCAATCTTTCTAATGAATAACTCTCTCTTATTGGAATAAAATGTGCGGACTTAGTTAACCTATCAACTATCACCCAAACTGCATCATGTTGACGCTTAGTCTTCGGCAACTTCGTGACAAAATCCATAGTGATGTGTTCCCACTTCCATTCCGGAATGGGAAGCGGTTGCAGACTACCATAAGGCTGTTGGTGTTTGGCTTTCACCAGCCGACAAGTCCTACATCTTTCAACAACTTGCCCAATGTCCTTCTTTAACTGTCTCGAGGCATAAGCTATAACCTTTCCACGCTGCATCAGTACAACACCTAACCCCAGCCTCGAAGCATCTGTGTATACCACAAAATCCTCATTGCCCTCCGGTAGAGCAAGTATCGGCGCTTCACTTAATGTCTTCTTCAGGATCTCGAAAGCCTCTTGCTGCATAATTTCCCAAACAAACGGTGCATTCTTCTTCGTTAATGCAGTCAAAGGAACTGCAATCTTCGAGAAGTCCTTTATAAATCTCCGATAATATCCCGCTAATCCAAGAAAACTTCTGACTTCTGTAGCTGAACGAGGCGGTTCCCAATTTCTTATGGCTTCAACTTTAGCTGGATCTACAGAAATCCCAGCTCCCGAAATAACATGTCCTAAAAACTGAATCTGTTGTAGCCAAAACTCACACTTTGAGAATTTGGCATACAACTTCTCTTTTCTTAACAATTCCAATAATTCTGTTAGATGAACAGCATGCTCCGCTTCAGTACTCTTGGAATACACAAGGATGTCATCAATAATCACTATCACCGATTTATCTAACATCGGTCTACATACCCTGTTCGTCAGATCCATGAAAACAGCCGGGGAATTAGTTAACCCGAAAGGCATAACCAAAAATTCATAATGCCCATAACGTGTCCTGAAAGCTGTCTTAGGCACATCTTCCTCTCGAACTTTCAGTTGATGGTATCCCGACCTCAAGTCAATTTTAGAGAACACACTAGCCCCGTGTAACCGATCAAACAAGTCATCTATCCTCGGCAGCGGATACTTGTTCTTAATAGTCAGCTTATTCAGCTCCCTGTAATCAATGCATATCCTCATCGTGCCATCTTTCTTTTTCACAAACAAAACAGGGGCACCCCACGACGATGAACTCAGTTGAATGAAGCCCTTATCCAACAACTCCTCGAGTTGTTTCATCATTTCTTGCATCTCGGTAGGGGCAAGGCGATACGGAGAACGAGCTACCGGTGCAGCTCCAGGGATCAAATCAATACGAAATTCCACTTGTCTCTCAGGCGGCACGCCAGACAAGTCCTCCGGAAACACATCCGGGAATTGTGATACAACAGGCACATCGGCCACAGTTTTCTTCTCAGCCTTCGCATCGATAGCATATGCCAGGTAGGCGTCACACCCCTTTGCAACAAGCTTTCGGGCTTTTGCAATGGTCTATAAACACAGATCCCCGCTTCTCCTATCCCCATATATACATTTCTCACGCCCCTCCGGTGTGGTTATCTTGATCATTCGTTTCTTACATACTATATGGGCTTCATTCTCAATCAACCAGTCCATCCTGACAATCACGTCAAACTCACTGAATTCTAGTGGAATCAAATCAAGATTGAAGACTACATCTTCAATCACTAAAGTGCAGAACGGTATACATGATCTACTTTGACTAGAGTGTTACTAGCAGTTTCAATATCAAGTATAGCAGATAACTTAGACAGAGGCTTCGACAGTCATTGTGCAAACATGGTAGATACAAATGAACGGTTGGCACCAGAATCAAACAGCACTCGTGCAGGTAAAGAGTTAACTATAAACGTACCCGTAACCATTTCCGGGTTTTCCCTATCCTCCTCCGCGGTAATCTGAAATGCACGAGCCGGTGCCCTTTGTGGCTGGTTCTGGCGATTGACTGAACCACCACTAGATCCCCCAGAAGATCGGGTTGAAGATGGAGCAGCAGCTGCTGGAGCGTTTTTTCTACAGTTTCTACTATAATGCCTCCATACTCCACACTTATGGCAAGCATCGGCTTTTCGTGGACACTCACTCTGAAAATGGCCCAACTCTCCACAGCAAAAGCAAGCGCGTCCATTAGTGCGCTTGCCAAAGTGTTCCAGATGACACTTATTACAATATTGTGGCTCGGTGTTGATGAAGTAGGCACGAGCACGATCAGATGACCCAGATGGTCGGCGATAAGACTGCTGTGGCGAATACTGTGACGAGCGAGAAGAACCTGAGTATCCTCCCTCACGCTGGCGCTTCGGCGGTGACGGTTTTGTTGGGTAAGTAGTAGCGGCAGACCCAATTGAGTAACTCGACATGATCAGAATTTGTTCTACATTTCTGGCAGCCTCAAGTAAGCCAACAAATGTAGTGTAGCGTACCTTGCTCATAACTCTTCTGATCTCTATATCAAAACCAGCCTCGAACCTGGTTACTTTCCTTTCCTCGGTATCAACTTGATGAGGCGAAAACAGACTCAGCCTCGTGAATTCCACAGCATACTGGGACACAGTCTATGTCCCCTGCATCAATGTCATGAACTTTGCGTCAAGTCTTCGGCGCTCATCAACCAGACAATATTGCTGAGTGAATAGTTCAGTGAACTCAGCACAAGTCATAACAGATACTTTTTCCAAGGTTAAAGCGTTAACCATGGAATTCCACCACATAATCGCGTCTTTAGTGAACATAGCTGTAGCATACCGAACCATGTCCTTCTCAGCACAGTCGCTGATTCGGAATGTCCGTTCGGTTGCCGTTATTCATTCAAGTGCGGCAACAGCGTCCCCCAGTCCATTAAACTCTACAACACCATTTCCTTTGAAATCCTTAAACCGACAACCTTTGGGCTTGTTAGATGACCTAGTGTTGTCATCTTGCTCATCATTGTTTCCCTCTTTTTCCTTATTTTTCCTCTTGTCTTCTCTTCTCTTAGCTTCGGCCTCATCTCGAGCCCGAAACTGATCTTGAATCATCTGATTTTGCTCAGCCATCAAGGCTAGCATCATTTCCCTTGTTTCTTCGGGTGTCATTCCTCCTCCAGACATGTTCTGAAATATAAAACATATAACTTGTTTAGTAACATGTAATTAATTTAAATACACCACCCAATTGTCCCGTATGATAGTCAATTTCCTACGATTACTAGATCGTAACCTATCTTAGTTCTAATCATTACTTAAAATTACTACATATCATCACTTAGTGTTTGAGACCAAGACCTCACGGACACTTGAATCTCAAACTACTGCTCTGATACAATCTCGATGTGACACCCTTGCCACATTTAACCACAATTACATAACACCCAGGATTACACGCCAAACATAAATTACATAATGATCTGAAAGCTTAATTAAAGTGCGGAAGCATTAAAGTACATAAATAAATAGTAATACAACTGTTTCAAACACCCTACGGTGCTACAAGGTTCCAACACTAAGTCTACACACTCAATTCATTATTATAACATCTAGAATATATTACAACATTGGTCCCATAGTACATTTACCGATTGAGTAGTAGATATCTTCCAAGACTTCACAAATGACCTAACTAGAAGGTCCGACACCAGATTTTCCTTTTCCTGTAAAAATTCAACAAATGAGGGGTAAGCGAATGCACAGATTTACGCATTTTTATAAATCTTTATGAAGCCCCAAGAGTAATACCGACGATGAACGTCGTATGCGCTCTTTGTACACCAAGTACGGAGCAAGAGTCGCAGCTCCTTCGAGCCCAAGGCTTGGCATTAAACCAACCATCCGAGACAGACATAACATCGGGGATGACTTACTGCCTACCAGAATCTCGGAGGGATCAGCTCCGGGTCATATAGCGCAGGAACATTGGAATAACAAATGCGACCCGCCGGTCCATCGATAGATGCACAACAAAAGAACGGACATTCAACAAGATCAATGTGCATCTAAATCTACGCAAGTTAGTAGAATTCCAAACGATAATGAAGCAACATGTCTCAGCAGGCAATAGCTAAAATAAAGCAGATATAAACATGCGAAATCATATGTACTCACAGTGGGTGCGTTATTAAACTTTAAGTTATCTTATTTCTCCTCGGGCTTTCAAGCGGATCACAAAGTACCCAATGTGGGTTAAACAACACCACAAGGGACCTGTTACATTTTCATATGATAAATATATCATCATTATATGTTCTTTAACAAATTAGCATCAATTTGTACAAATAAAAGTATTACAACATTCGGAACCGTCATCCGAAACTCACATTAAAAACCATCATTTGGTGTGTTATTACTCCCAAATAACCCTTCGTTATATGCCTTAATATAATACCAAAAATATCTTAAAAGTGTGATTAATTATCCATAAATTCGGTGCTTTATAAACCCATCCGAATTACTCATGTACTGCAGGCGACTCGCTGAGTCGGTCCAGATGACTCGCCGAGTCGAGGTCCAAATTACGGATCCTCGGCCGGATTTCGGATCCATCCGAATTCGGGTCCATCCGTGTTCGGTTTTTTATTCGATTTCTGTCCAATCTAATTTCAGGGCTCATCCGAATTCGGGTCCCAACCGGATTCGGATCCAACGCTTATGAATTTTTTTAGATTACATTCAAATGTGCTTGGCAACTCGCCGAGTCACCCTATGCGACTCGCCGAGTCAACATGCAGGTGTGCCTTCGAAACTTACGAATTTTCACTAAAAATTTCCAAAATTAATTTACAGTAACATGAAATCAATTCTAATGTTTTATAAACATACTTGGGGTGTTTTTACATCATTTTCCTCATTCATAACACACTAAATAGTCCAGATTCAACCAAAATATGAATTTTTCTTCAAGAACACAAAAAGTCATAAAAATAGAGATTTCTTACCTTCTGGATCGATTCAACCAACGATTCTTTTTTCTAATGCTTCAGTAATCTTCAAGAGATGATTTCCAACTAATATAACATACATGCATTACAAATTTTTCAGATTTAAAATTCGAATTTTATGCATTTTGTTCTCAAAATAAACCCCCATAAGAGAAATGATGTTTCTTACCTTAATTCCTCTAGAATCTTGTCTATTATCAGATTAATTCCACGAATTTAGTTCCAAAATATCAAATTCCAACAGATTGTTAGTGAGAGGTTGAGAGATGGAGAGCTTTTAGAGTTCAAATGGTGAAATGAGCATAATAAAAGACCAAGGGTCTTTTATTCCATAACTTCCGGTTCTTTACACATTTAACCCCTCTACTTACCTTGTCTCCTTAAATACTGATTTTATCTTATTTTTATCACCACTAACATTTATAAATTATCATACTTAAAAATAATAATTCAATATCATGAAATTCCTTAATTTCTAAAAATAGCAACCAACTTTTAAATATCTGAATACATAATTATCTTTCATAATCCAACTTAAATATACAAAAATTCATCTAATTATCCCAAGTACAATAAATTTAATCCGAGGATGTTACAATGATGGGTGAACTTACTTTCTTTCTAGGATTACAGGTTAAACAAACCTCAAATGGAATTTTCATAAATCAAAGAAAGTACACTTTAGATCTTTTGAAAAAGTTTAAATTTGATCAAAGTTCTCCTATCAAAACCCCAATGGAAACCAATGTAAAGTTGGATGCTGATGCCAGTGGCAAAGCTGTTTCAGTAACAACTTACAGAGGCATGATTGGGAGCTTGCTATATTTAACTAGCTAGTAGACCAGACATTACGTTTGCTACCTATTTATGTGCTAGGTTTCAAGCTGATCCTAAGGAATCATATCTAGCTACTATAAAAAGAATCTTCAGATACCTTATGGGTACACTAGGTTTGGGTCTTTGGTATCCCAAAGACTTAAGTCTTGAGCTAACAGGATATTCAGATTCTGATTTTGCAGGCTGCAGGCTAGACAGAAAAAGCACAAAAGGTGGATGTCAACTCCTTGGTGGTAAGTTGATCAGTTGGTGTAGCAACTAGCAGAACTCAGTTTCTACTTCTACAGTTGAAGCTGAGTATATTGCTGATGGAAGCTGCTGTGGGCAGATTCTATGGATGTAGCATCAACTTGAAAACTATGAGCTTGTATGTAGGAAGACTCCTATTCTGTGTGATAATACAAGTGCTATAGCTATCTCCAACAATCGAGTATTTCATTCTAGAACCAAGCATATAGAAGTCAGACATCATTTTATCAGGGATCACATCCAGAAAGGTAATGTGGAGGTAAGCTTTATTTCCACAGATGAACAGCTTGCAGACATTTTCACCAAGCCTCTTTATGAAAACAGGTTTAACTATCTTGTAAGCAAGCTGGGCATGTTTAATAAAAGTGACTAAGTGTCCTCAATGCTCTAAGGCATCATATGTCTCAAACTTCTCAAGCTTCTCAGAACATCTTAGACAGAACAGGCTATCCATGTTCTACACTTAGCAAATTTCTGAAAGCTTGGACAAATTAAGCGTATAACAGGTTTGATAACATCAGTTTTCACTTCAAACCTATTCTCTTGCTCAAACCTCCAACCTGCTCACTCTCTCAATCTGTCCTACAAGACTTTGTCTTGTAACCTGATATGCTATTGAACATAACCTGTTCTTATATAGCGGCACAGGTTGAGTAAACAACTTGAGGAATGAACAGTTTGTGATGAACCCTGCTCATCACAGGTTTGACCAACAACTTAAAACATCAGTTTTAATTACCATTCTTATTAATTAAGTTACTTAATTTCTGTATTTATTTAACTTAATTACCTATGGATAAAGTGTGTTAACGTGTGTTAGTGACTAAAAGGGTTCAAGTGGTCTGACAATCGTTCTGACATGGACAACTGTTCTGTTTTCCGTTAAAGAACATTTAAAATCAACCGCCCAAACCTTTCTCTCTCCTACCCACTCACATTCGAATCCTATAAATACCCCCTCTACTGTGAGACCCTGGATTTCTCAAAGGTCTCAAGTCAAGGCCCAG
>JAANYP010000570.1:0-51725 GCA_020465985.1 Centrapalus pauciflorus
TATATATATATATATATACATATATATATATATATATATATATATATATATACATATATATATATATATATATGGTTCGACAGAGTACCACCCAAATGCAGCGCACCAGAAGGTACCACCTTTAAAAAAACTTTTTTAAAATTTTTTTTCATAAACATGTTTTAATTAACATTATGAAGATCGTATGTAAATTTCACATACATTCACATCTTCTAGCTCCTACAAAATGATGTGAACACACACTTACATAATTTTGAAGACATGTGAACATGCATTTATGTGATGTGTGTTTTCATGCACTTAGAGTGTTCGGATTTGCGTCAAATTCACATATGATCTGTGTAATGTTAATTACTCACTTGAACCTGAATCTATATACATATATATATATATATATATATATATATATATATATATATATATATATATATATATATATATATATATATATATATATATATATATATATATATAAGATCCATTGTGAACAAGTTATTCGTTGTGAACAAATAAAAAAATACATATAATCATTCATTTATATCAAAAAGTGTTTGTAACATGATTCATATGATTCAAAAGGTTCATAGAAGTGTCTACAACAAGATTCAGAACATTCAAAAGGTTCATAGTAGTTTTTATAACAAGATGCATAAGATTCAACAAGATTCATAAGATTCAACAAGATTCTTAAGATTCGACAAATTCATAGGATTCAATAAAATCCATAGGATCCAATAAGATTTATAGGTTAATAGAAGGGTTTGGTAGTATTTTCAACAAGATTCATAAGATTCAAAACTATTTTTTGGTTGTTCACAATGTTCACAACGAATAAAATGTTCACAAAAGATCTTTAGTCTATATATATATATATATATATATATATATATATATATATATATATATATATATATATATATATATATATATATATATATATATATATATATATATTGAGGTTCAATTGAGAACTTTTATGCATCGAGAACCTCGAGGAACTTTTGTGCATCAGATAATCTACCAAGGGTGCACAAAGGGCATTTAGGGAAAACTAAAGATATGATAATTAATTTATATCTAAAAGTCATTAAAAGATAATTAAGAGTTACATTTTGAATTAAAATCTCATATTAACTACATTCCTAATTTTCCTCCCCAACTCTCTCTCTCTCTCTCTCTCTCTCTCTCTCTCTCTCTCTCTCTCTCTCTCTCTCTCCCCCCCCCTTTCTCTCTAATCGTAATCTTCATGATTTTCATAGTGATGATGATTTGAATAGGAAGATTAACGATGAACAACGATGATGATGAACATGAACAAGAGATGCAACCGATGATGATTATGAAGAACACGATGCATAGATGGATGATGAACGATTAATAATGATGATGCATAGATGGATGATGAACAATGACGATGCATAGATGGATGATGAACGATGAACAACGAAAAATGATGATGCATAAATGGATGATGAACAATGACGATGCATAGATGAATGATGAACAAGTTGAACACGATGCATAGATGAATGAAGAATATGAACGACGAACACGATGCATAGATGAATGATGAACAAGTTGAACACGATGCATAAATGAATTTGTGTATTTTTTTTTGTTAAATGCGTTTTTTAACACAATGCATAGATAAACACGATTAACGATGAAATGCATCGATCTCCATCATCTTTTTTGAATTTGTGTAATTTTTTTAAATTTGGAAATGTATCAATTGAATTTATTTAGCATTTATTATTTGATTATTTGTTGAAATATTAAATTTAATGAGGTATGCACATTCCCCAAAATGCCCTTATTTCTTGGTTTCTATAATGCACAATATGCATAAAATTGTCCAACTATTTACCCTTTTGCCATTAATCTAATCCATACAATTTTTTGATCTAATGGATGATATAGGTTCTTTTGTACCTCGATGCATAAAAGTTCTCAATTGAACCTCCCTCGATATATATATATATATATATATATATATATATATATATATATATATATATATATATATATATATATATATATATATATATATATATATATATATATATATATATATATATATATATATATATATATATATATATACATATATATATATACATATATATATATATACATATATATATATATATACATATATATATATATACATATATATATATATACATATATATGATATAGGGGAGGGTTCTTCTAAGAACCATAAAAAATGTGGGAACCTAAAAACCTTTTATGACCTTTGGATTAATGATAATCAATGGTTGTTATATTGGATGGCAATTTTGTAATTATTTTGAACTTTGATAGTGGAGAATCTTGAAAATGTGTGAAAAGGGTATTTTTGGAAGAAAAAAATCTGTTTTTTCTCTTTCTCTCTCTTACTTTTTTTCATTTTCATTTTATTTTTCTTTCATTATAATTGATTTTTAAAATAAAAAAACATTTTCTATAAAAAAATTATTTTTTCTACATAGAAAATTATTTAATTGCTAAAAAATAACGTATTTTATATAAAAATATTATATGTCTATATAGAATATTTTTTTTCTATATAGAATATATGTTAACGAACATATTCTATGTACAATCTACGTAGAATGTCATGCATTCTACGTAGAATGACATGCAAATGACATACATTCTACGTAGAATGACATGCAATATACGTAGAATGTCGTGTATAATGTCAAATATCATATATTCTACGTAGATTACCTGATAAAATATATCAAAAACACATTGAAACAAAAAAAAGATTTCATTTAGGCATTTTATCAAACACTTGGTATGCAACTGATATAAAATATACCAAAAATACATTGAATAGTAATGTTAATCTACATAAAAAGATATAGAAATGTATAAAAAACATAAAAATATATGAAATATATAAGAAACATAACATTCTACATAGATTATGTGTGATTTTTTACAAGTAGTCTTGTATTATATTCTATTTAGATTATCATTTAATCTACGTAGATTATCATGTAATCTACGTAGATTATCATGTAAAATATCCAATAACTATTACAATCATTATAAATCTAATATCTTACAAATAATCTTCATTATAAAACATGAAAAATGAATCTGTCATATTCTATGTAGAGTATCGACGAACATATTATATGTACAATCTACGTAGAATGTCATGCATTCTACGTAGAATGACATTCAATCTACGTAGAATGACATTCAATCTACGTAGAATGGCATGCAATCTACGTAGAATAACATGCAATCTACGTAGAATGGTATGCAATATACGTAGAATGGCATGCAATCTACGTAGAATGACATGCAATCTACGTAGAATGTCGTGTAGAATGTCAATTATCATATATTCTACGTAGATTATTACATGATAAAATATACCAAAAACACATTGAATAGTGATGTTAATCTACATAAAAAGATATAGAAATGTATAAGAAACATAAAACTATATTAAATATATAAGAAACATAACATTTTACATAGATTATGTGTGATTTTTTACAAGTAGTATTGTATTATATTCTATGTAGATTATGATGTAATCTACGTAGATTGTCATGTAATCAACATAGATTATCATGTAAAACATCTAATAACTACTACATTCATTATAAATATATTATCTTACAAATAAATTTAATTATAAAATATGGAAAATTAATAGGGAGAATTTCAAATATATCCTTGCAAACTTTCAATATTACGCATATATCCTTACAAACTTCCTTATTACATATATGTCCTTCTAAACCTTTAAATCTTACATATATATCCAAATGACTATTTTAAATTTAATTACATCATTTAAAAAATATTAAATATTATTTTTTTAATTAAGTTTTTGTTGAATTAAATTAGAAAATGTTATTTCTTTAATTTTTCTAATTTATTTTTTGTTGGGATTTAAGATGTTAGTTTAGGTATTCATAATTTTTTTAAATGATAAAATTAACTTAAACTAGTCATTTGGATATATAAGTGAGATTTAAAAAATTTAGAAGGATATATATGTAATAAGGAGTTTTGCAAGGATATATGCGTAATATTGAAAGTTTACAAGGATATATATGAAATTCTCCCAAATTAATATGTCCAATGTACATAGATTGTACATAGAATATGTTCGTCGATACTCTACATAGAATGTCACGCAATCTACGTAGAATGACATTCAATCTACGTAGAATGACATGCAATCTACGTAGAATGGCATGCAATCTACGTAGAGTATCGACGAACATATTCTATGTACAATCTACGTAGAATGACATTCAATCTACGTAGAATGGCATTCAATCTACGTAGAATGACATGCAATCTATGTAGAATGTTATTCAATTTACGTAGAATGTCAAGTATCATATATTCTACATAGATTACATGATCAAATATATCAAAAACACATTGAATGTTAATGTACATGTAGGTCCCGAGAGGTTTCCAAAGTATATAGTTATAAGATGTAGAGGGGGGGTGAATACAGCAATTTAAAAACTACACACTCTTTTCTCAATGTTTGTATGTATCATCAACAATTTGTTAATTACAAACAAGCTTGAATGCGGAAGAGTTCAAGCTGAGATGACAGATACAACAGTATGCTTACTAGTCTAAGACAGACTCGAACTAGTATACAATGAATACACTCACTAAGAAGCACTCACTGTGTTTACAAGACTTAAGGAACAGCTTAAGTAAAACAGCTTAATCACACAGATGCTGTTTTACAGAAGACTTGCATGTATGAAGATCACACTTGCACGTTCACTCTTGGTTTAAGCACTTAGCTTTCTTCACCTTCTTTCTGACCTTAGAAGCTTCCTTTTATACTCAGTTAGAGGATCTCAGAGAAACATCTTCATTGGACAGAATGAAAAGGAAAAGTCTTGTTGAAAAGACACCATAACCTTTTCTGCACTTTTCTGAAAAGCAGACTTGTCTTCATATGTGCAGAACTTTTGTCTTTTTACTTTGTCTACTGTTGCATTGCCTTTAACTAATTTAGGAATGTCAACTTTGCGTCTTTCTTCCCTGTAAAGGCCTATTTTGATATAAGAAAAAGGTCTGTCACCCTTTTTCAAATATCCTTTTGTCTTCATGTTACAGAACAGCGTGGGCAGGCTGAGCAGTTCTGTTTTCCACTTTGTCTTCGACTTTGTAAACTGATCTTGTAGTCAAAAACAATACATGATGACTTGGAAACAAATTCCATCAAGTGTTTAGCCTGTTCACAAAGAACAGGTTCTGTTCACAAAGAACAGAACACTTTAAAAATGCCCAAGCTGCTCACCAGTGTAGAGCAGCGTAGACAGTTTATGTCCAGCCTGTTCAACAGACAGAGCAGCTTGGACAAACTGTCTTAGTTGCAACACATGCAACATATAGAACAGCTTTAGACTGATATTGCAAATCATTTTTAGGTTTCAATAAGACATATAACAGGCCTTAAATTCAACCTTCAAATGCATCAACAGGTTTGATTATAAAATCTCCCCCTCAGATGTAGAACAGGTTTGACTGAGGCCTTTTTGTGCCTAACAATCTCCCCCTATTTGCAATAACCAGTTCAAGCTGGTCTTATCAAAAATCACTATATATTTTACAGTACATTTGCTGAAATAAAATTACAACATTACAGTAAAGTAAAAGATCAGTTTATATATACACTGATTCTTGACTATACTAGAACAACACATGTTCTTACAAGAGTACAACTAATGTACTAATGTATTTTACAACTAATGTAAAAGCAAAAATTACAACTTATGTAATAATGTACAACTTATGTACAGGTTGTACAACTAATGTACATGTTGTTTGGACTGTTTGAGATGGGAGCAGATAATGGCAAGCCTGTCCAACTAATGGACAGCTTCCATTCTTCACCTACCCAGATGGTAGATGGACTTCATATCAGTGGAGAAGGATCCTTAACCATCCTTTCCAATTCTTCTCTTGTATCCTCAAGTTCCTCAACTTCACTTCTGATGATCATGAACTTGGGATCATTGAGTTCTCCTCTTTCATAGAAGCCTCTGAGCTGATCCCAGATGGCTGCTCTCCATTTGCTAGACTGCCTGAAAGAAACTGCAAGTCTGAAGGCGGCAAGTTGTCTCAGATCAACCTTGTATAGTTCTGAGGCCCTTTGGAAGCACTTTTTCTGAGTTAGGGGATCTACAAAAAATGCCCCCAGCTCAGGTTCTTCAATAATCTTGCCATCCTCAAACTCTATTCCTTTAGGCAGACTATGATCAACTCCTTTTATTTCAAGAGCATAGTCGCCCTGTTCAATCAGCGTAAGGAGTAGCTCCATCTCTGTATCCTTCTTTGTCCTTCTGGCCTTTATTTTGGGGTATGTCACAGAGACACCCTCTTTTACTTCTTTTGGAATCAGGCCTAGCTCACTTACTCTTTCCATCAGCTTCTTGATGTATGCCCTGATAGTCTTAGCCGTTTCTGACTTAGACTGGCTCAGGGCAACTGCCAGTTCCACCCATTCCCTGTATCCCATCTGTGCAACATCAGTGTGATCGTAGGATTCCATTTCAGGGCTTGTTGCACCCATCCTGGTGATCTGAAGTTTCCACTGTGTGCCTTTTCTTGAAATGGGAACAACTTTGACAATCGCTTCCTTGGCAAGCCTTCTAGTAGCAACATCATGAAATTTCTTTCTAGCCAAGTTGTCAAAGTGGAATTTGGCTCTGGCAAAAGGTACTGTTGATTTGGTCACAGAGACCTGAGTACCTTTCTCTACTTTCTTCTCTTTTGCTCCTGCTGATTTTCTGGCAGCTTCCATTATTTTCTTTTGCACCTCCAAGGTAGACATTTTAATTTTCTTTGCTTCTTGGAGGGCAAAGGACTTAGCAGCTTTGGCAGATTCTTCTTCTTTTCTTAATTCCTCCAGAGCTTGAAGCTGTTCTTCCCTAAACTCAAAGTATTTGTGCATAGGGAGGCCCATCTCTTTGGCTCTGGTCTTGTGAAATTGCATTTCTGCCTGTTTCTGCTGCATAGGATCCTCAGCTACCGTTTCTTTTCCTTTAGCTGCTGCTTTAGTGACAGCAGCTTCAGGAATTTCTTCTTCTTCTTCATCTTCTGATAGAATAAGGTGCCTCCTTTTGCTGCTAGGCATGTCCGCAGGAATGATTTCCTCCCCCTTAGACTGAGCAGGGTTTGGAGAGACAGCCTGAGTAGGCATAGTAGCTTGAGAAGCACCTTCAGCAGCACCTGTTTCAAAAATCTCTGCTGGCTGACCAGTGTGAGTTGCAGACACTGGTATCTCCTTAGGATAAGAAGTTTTCTCCCCCTTAGACTTAGTCTTCGAGGCAGATGACTTCTCCCCCTTTGAAGGAGATGAAGCAGCGAATTCAACACCTGGTCTGCCTGAAGACACAAAGTCAGCAGGCTTGCCAGCAGGTTTAGAGGATTTAGGACCAACAAGGCTGTTCACTAAGTAAGCCAAGTTATCCTTTACCTCACTAAGTTGGGAAAGACAGGTTTGAAGAGAAGATGTGTGGGAATCAGCAAGAGTGGTCAACTTAAGAAGATTTTCCCTATCAGACGCTGTGAACAGCAGAGATTGCAGCTGTGCAAGATGAAGTTCTAGAGAATCTCGCACATCAGCAAGGTCTGATGATACAGAGTTGGATAGGGAACCAATGATGGTCTGTAAGCTGGCCAAAGTGTTAGGAAGAGTAGAGTTGCAAGAAGTGAGGATAGATGACAGCTGTTGGGAAATGGCTGCCATGGAGGACACAGAGTCCTGTTGTAAGGAGAGGATAGAGGAGAGAGAGGTGGATACAATTTGCAGCTGTGCAGTGAGTGCAATCAGCTGTGGAGAGTTGTCAGTTTGAGGAGGGACTGGGAAGGATTCTTTAAACATATCAAAGAATCCTTTGAGCTGCTCAGACACAGAGTCTGAGATGATGGATGGTAGGGAGTGCATGGTGTTTTCCAAAGAACCAACTTTGTTGGTCAGCAAAGAAAGCTGATCCTTCAAAGGCAGGTCTTTGGGAGATGGTGGTGTATGGGTGGATTGTTTGGAGTGGGTAGAGGGAGACGATGATGATGAGGCTGGTGTATGAGGATGTGATTGAGAGGGAAGAGGGACTTGGGATAGAAGCTCCATAGCCTGGGCAAAAGTAAGATGGCCCAGGTTAGAGGGATCAAGAGGTCCTTCAGCAGCGGCTGTAGCTGCATCACCAGGAGAAGGGATGATGTTTGGGGCCTTTCAGATGCTGCTTGTGTTGCAACACCCTCATGAAGACCAGTGGTGGTTCCCTCTGCAGTGCCTTGGTCTAAAGACACCTCATCATTGGGAGATGGAATATGCATTTCGACATGAGCAGTGGTGAAACCTGCTGATGGAATTTGCATTGAGGGAGCAGCCTCACCAGAGGGATGGTATGATCCCTGAGGTTCATCAGCTTGGGATAGTGGTCCCTCAGCAGCTGTTTGGTGTTGAACAGCTGAATCATGGGGAACAGAAGTTTGAGGCTGAGCTGCTGATTGGTCTATATCAGCAGCGTGGGCACCTCGTGCAGACTCAGGGTGTGAGGGGATATGAGAGGGGGACAGTGTTGACACAGTATGGAGTGGAGAGGACTCCTGTCTTTCAATATCCTCAGCCTGTTGGGAGGCTGGGATAGTTGATGTGGGTATCTCCATTTGTACAACTGGTTCCTGTTGGGAGGAACCAGAGGGTCTAGGCTGACTCAAGGGTGACTCAGATTGGAGTGAAGCAGGCTCCAAATGAGCTGAACCTTCTCCCAAAATAGGAGAGGCAGCTGGGTTTGCTTCTTTTACAACTGAACCCTGTTGAGAGGGAACAGAGGAGGTGGTTTTGAAGGCTGTTTTCTTTTTGGCTAGTGATTTTCTTTGGTAATGGACGGATGATGTGGGTGATTGTGGAGTAGGGAGAGTATCTGTTTGGACAGGATGTGAGACTGGGCTAGGAACAGTGGGGCTGGCCTGTTCCATCGTCTCTTGTGCCACAGAGGCACCAGCCAGAAAGGCTTCAGGCTCAACAGATGAGCCAGGGTGAGGAATCTGCTCTCCCTCAGCCACAGAGGCTAAAGGAACAGACTCAGACTGAGCTGTTTTGGCCTTCTTCGTCACAGGCCCAGCTTCAGTTGCCAGGGTCCTTTTGACAAGCTTGGACCTGGCTTTGGATTTTCTGGTGGGAGCAGTCTCTGGATCCACCCTTACAGTAGAGGGTCCTTCCACCAAACCTAGCAGCCTCCTCATTGGTGTTGATAGAGGAGGCTCATTCTGCAGGACTGGAGTATAGAAAACTCTATTCCCTATAACTGGGAATGCAGCAGTCTTAAGAAGAGGCTGAGAGTTATAGAGATGCTCACCACATTCATGCTTGAAAATGAGGCTCAGAAACCTGGGATATCGAACAGCAGCTGGTCGTGACTCTTGCTGCACCAGGTTCCTCAGATTCAGGAAAATCCATTTGGCCATATCCATGGTAGTTCCATCCACAAGCTGCAGAACTACAGGGATTTCATCACGGCTCAGTTGGTCAAATGAACCAACTTTACTATTGAAGCACATCACCACAGAGGCGAATAAGAAGCTGTAGGTAGGAGAGAGGTCCTTCCTGAACAGTGTTGCTCCAATTTTGGGTTCTGCCACACCACAGAAGTGTAGCAGATTGCCCATTTGATCATTTTCAGCTTGGGGCTCATCGTAAGAAGCAGCAGTTGGTAGATGAAGCACCTCCCTGAGCAGATCAGTGTTGATCTCAATGGTCTGAGTCCCATTGAGTATTGTGCCCTTAATGACTTTGGATTCTGGAAGGTAGGCACAGGTATACCAGAACTCATACACCATCTCCTGGTACAGGAAACCAGGAGATGCAGTCATTGCGTAGTTCAACGGATGAACTTTCAGAAACTCCACCATTTGTTCGTAACCTTTCCCCACATAGTTTTTGGGGATAGTGAGGTTTGCAATGTAGTTGGTGGGTTTGATGGTCAGCATCGTGGTTATGGATGAGTGTTTGACAACATCCTCACCAACAAATACTGGGAGAAAGGGATTAGGTCTGTGAGCCATTTGGGAATTTTTGAGGTTTGAAGAAGCAAAAGACACTTAGTCGATTTTATGGTTCTTGAGGATTTCTGGAAATGATGAGGAAGACGAGGATGAAACAGTATGTAGGTATTTATAGGATTTGAATGGTCGTGTGTATGAGAGAGAAAAGGTTTGGGCGGTTTGATTTGAAATGTTAGTTGACGGAAAAACGGAACGGTTGTTCATGTCAGAAACATTTGTCAGACCACTTGACCTTTTTAATCACTAACACACGTAACACACATTATCCGCAGTAATTAAGTTAAATTAAAACAGAATTTAAGTAACTTAATTATGAAGAAAGATAATTAAACTTTTGGTCTACGCTGTTGGTCAAACTTGTGATGATCAGGGTCAACACAAGGTTCTCAGTCTTCAAGCTGTTCTCCCTTCAAACTGTGCCTTCAGCCTGCTCTCCTTTGTGAGAACAGGTTGTGTTCAATAGTTGAACAGGTTACAAGACAATGGCTTGTAGGACAGTGTGAAGAAGTGAACAGGTTGAAGATTGGACCATCAAAGCAGGCTGGACGAATAAACAGGTTAAACTGTTTTTGTTCAGCCTGTTGTATGCTCAAGCTGTTCAAGTTTGTCAGACAAATGACTAAGTACAGAACATGTACAACCTGTTCTGTCTAAGCTGTTCAGAAAAACTTGAGCAGTGTGAAACATACAAGTTATTAGACCATTGAGAGACACTTAGTCACTCTTGTTTAACATGCCCAGCTTGCTGACAAGGTAATTAAACCTTGTTTCATCCAGAGGTTTGGTGAAAATGTCTGCAAGTTGTTCATTTGTGGAAATAAAACTTACCTCCACATTACCTTTCTGAATGTGATCCCTGATGAAGTGATGTCTGACTTCAATATGCTTTGTTCTTGAGTGAAATACTGGATTGTTGGAGATTGCTATGGCACTTGTGTTATCACACAGAATAGGAGTTTTCCTATACACAAGCCCATAGTCTTCAAGCTGATGCTGCATCCACAGAATCTGCCCACAGCAGCTTCCAGCAGCAATATATTCAGCTTCAGCAGTAGAAGTGGACACTGAGTTCTGCTTCTTGCTACTCCAACTGATCAACTTTCCACCAAGGAGTTGACATCCACCTGTTGTGCTTTTCCTATCTAACCTGCAGCCTGCAAAATCAGAATCTGAATAACCTGTTAGTTCAAGGCTTGAGTCTTTTGGGTACCAAAGACCCAAACCTGGTGTACCCTTCAGGTATCTGAAGATTCTTTTAACAGCAGCTAGATGTGATTCCTTTGGATCAGCTTGGAACCTAGCACATAAACAGGTGGCAAACATAATATCAGGTCTACTAGCAGTCAAGTATAGCAAGCTCCCAATCATGCCTCTGTAAGCTGTTACTGAAACAGCTTTGCCACTGGCATCAGCATCCAATTTTACATTGGTTGCCATTGGGGTTTTAATAGGAGAACTTTGATCAAATTTAAACTTTTTCAAAAGATCTAAAGTGTACTTTCTTTGATTTATAAAAATTCCAGTTGAGGTTTGTTTAACCTGTAATCCTAAAAAGAAAGTTAGTTCTCCCATCATACTCATTTCATATTTAGATTTCATGAGTAATGAAAAATTCTTGCATAACTGCTCATTAGTAGAACCAAATATTATGTCATCCACATAAATTTGAACAAGCATAATATCAGACTTCACTTTCTTTATGAACAGTGTGGTATCCACTTTACCTCTGGAGTACCCATTGCTCATAAGGAATTCAGTAAGAGTGTCATACCAGGCTCTAGGGGCTTGTTTGAGACCATAGAGAGCTTTGTCCAACTTATAGACAAAACCTGAGTGTTGTTCATTTTCAAAACCTGGAGGCTGCTTGACATATACTTCTTCTTGCAGCTTCCCATTCAAAAATGCACTCTTCACATCCATTTGAAATACCTTTATGCTCTTATGAGCAGCGTAGGCTATATACAAACGAATTGCTTCTAGCCTGGCCACAGGAGCAAATGTTTCATCATAGTCAATGCCTTCCTCCTGTCTGTAGCCCTGAGCAACCAGTCTTGCCTTATTTCTAATGACATGACCTTGCTCGTCCATCTTGTTCCTGAAAACCCATTTTGTGCCAATTATAGTTTTACCTTTAGGAGCAGGGACCAACTTCCATACTTTGTTTCTCTCAAACTGATTGAGTTCTTCTTGCATGGCAGTGATCCAATTGGCATATTTTAATGCTTCATCAACCCTTTTTGGCTCCATCAGTGAAACAAAACTAGAGAACATACAGAAGTTCCCTAAGCTGTCCCACCGTGTTTGTATCCCTTTGTTGATGTCACAAATTATTTGATCATTGGGGTGACACCTGATCCACTTAGGATCATTTTTCAATGATGAGTTTCCTGAGTTGTTAACATCTTCAGCAGGTCCTGTTGAACAGCTCTCAAGATTTTCAGACACACTGTTGTCTTGAGCCTGTTCACTTGTTGAACATGTCTGACCACTGTTGAACATATCAGCAGAGGAACTGGGAAAATCAGCATTGATAGGTTCTGGACATGCAGTTGCAATTAAGTCAGTACATTTATTCACACAGGGTGTATTGACATAATCATCATCATGTCCATCATGATTAACAGGTTCCACACTGGGTGTAGTGGAAGCTTTTGAGTCCTCTTCATTGATTGAATGCATCAGATCATCAAAGTTAAGGTCTCCTGAAACTGATTCAAGAACAACTTTGGTGGAGGCATTCTTGGACTCTTCAAAGGTGACATTGATAGATTCATCTATCACCTTTCTTTTGTTGTTGTATACTCTGTAGGCTTTGGAGATAGTAGAGTAGCCAACAAACACACCTTCATCAGCTTTAGGTTCAAATTTTGACAGCTGGTCCCTTTGATTCAGAATGAAACAGGGACATCCAAACACATGGAAATAACTGACATTTGGCTTTCTCCATTTGAGCAGCTCATAGGGAGTCTTGTTGAACCTTTTCACCACTAAGGATCTGTTTTGGGTGAAGCAGGCAGTGTTAACAGCTTCAGCCCAAAATGATAAAGGTAAACCTGATGCACACAGCATGGTTCTGGCAGCTTCAATGAGAGTTCGGTTTCTCCTTTCAGCAACTCCATTTTGTTGAGGAGTTCTTACTGCTGAAAAGTTTTGAGAGATACCTTTCTCTTCACAGAAGTCTTCAAGAGTACTGTTTCTGAATTCAGTACCATGATCACTTCTAAGCTGCTTTACTTGGGCAGAGTTTAACATTTCCATCTTTTTGACAAATCCAATAATCTCTCTAGCAGCCTCTCCTTTGCTCTTCAGAAAGATCACCCATGTGTATCTGGAGAACTCATCAACCATTACAAGAGTGTATCTTCTTCCTCCTAGACTTGGGACATTAACAGGTCCAAACAAGTCCATATGGATCAAGAAGAGTGGAGTATCAATAGAGAAATTGTGTTTGGATTTAAAAGATGTTTTTCTCTGCTTGCCTTTCTCACAAGCTGTGCATAATCTATCTTTGGCAAAAGTCATAGAAGGCAAACCTGTCACCAACTCTTTCTTACAGAGTTTGTTGATGTTCTTGAAGTTCAGATGTGACAGTCTTCTGTGCCATAACCAGTTTAGATCAGCATTTGTTCTTGTGAGAAAGCAGGTTTCAGTTGTGGGGTCAGCAGAATGCATATCCACAACATATACACCTTTCTTTCGTTGAGCACACAGCACAACTTTGCCTTGGGAATCCAATATGTAACCCAGGTGCTCATCAAAGTTAACCTTGTAGCCAGCATCACACAGTTGGCTTATGCTAACAAGGTTATGTTTTAGCCCAACCACATAGGCTACCCTTTTGAACACTGCAGCACCAGCTTTAAGAGTTCCATATCCCTCAGTGGATCCCTGCACATTGTCACCAAAGGTGACTTTTGGCCCTTTTTCAGGCCTGAGTTCACTCAGCAATTCTTTACAACCTGTCATGTGCCCTGAGCAGCCACTGTCCAAGTACCAAACCTGGGAAGGTTGTTTTTCCTGCAGAGTGATAAGAGAATTATTAGTCATTTTTAGGGGAACTCATCACAGAGATGAGTTCTCCTACTTCATCAACATTTGTTGATGGATTTGGAATGTCCACACTAATATTCCCTATCTGAATGGTATCAGCTTGTATACCATCCTCAGTGACTGTGACATTTCCACCACTGCTTGTGACAGCTGTGAAGGAAACAGCAGAGTCAACAGGCCTCATGTCCTCAGATTCAGGACAGTCCTTGGCCAGATGTGTCTTCTTCCCACATTTGTAACATTTTCTCTTTTTAGAATTTTTGGAAGAAGATCCTTCAGAAACACATTCTGAGCTGTTTTTGTTGATTCTTTCAGCATGTTTAGCATTCTTTGTTGAATCAACAGCTTGTGTGGAGAGTTCAATAACCACAGCTTTGACTGTCTCTTCTTTCCTCTTTTTGGGAGGACAGATGTCAAAGACAGGAAGCTTGATTGGCTTTTGAGCTTCCACAGGTTTGGGAAACTTATTCCCATTTGTCTCAGTTTGAGCAATGGTTTTGCCTTTGCCCCTACTGGATTGTGATTTATGCTGCCTATCAGCATACTCACTGTGTTTGGTTTTGAAAAACTTATTTTCATTTAAAACCAATTTACCACTATGATTTGAAAACTTATTTGAAATCACAGCAGTTTTGTTTTCAACATGAGACTTACCCTTGTTGAAAACAGGCTGCTTACTTTTTGAAAACTTATTTTCAAAGTGTTTAGCATCAAAAGGATTAACATGCTTTTTACCAACAGCTTTGGACTCAGAACCTGTTTTGTCAACAGGTTTAGCATCCACAGCTTCAGTTTGAACATGTTTTCCTTTCTTTTGCTTGTGTGAGCTAGCAAAGCACTTAACAGGCTGTTTTGGAGAACAAACTCCAACATCAGCTTTTGAGCTGAGTTCACACAAGCTGTCAGTATTTTGAGGCATGACAAACCTGTTTGTTGAGATTAGTTTACCATTCACATTTTGAATGAATGTATTTGGAAGTTCACCAAGAGTGGATAAATCTTCTTTCAAATTACTTATCTCAACAATTGAAGCTGCTGTGTCAAGATCCCCTCCAAGATAGGCTTGGATTTGTGCAGGAATCTGTTGACTTATACAATGGCTGACTTTTTGTGCAGATTGGCACCAAGAGTCAACTATCTTTTGAAGCTTGACATGCTTTATATCTGTTTCTCTCTTTTCTTCCAGTAAAATGGAGTTGACGTGTTTTAATTCATCAAGCTCAGTTTCCAACTTATGGAAACTGTCCAGTTTACTGGATTTAGTTTTAAGATCAGCTTTAAGCTTAGAGATTTCAGATAATAAAGCATCATGCTTCTCAACAGCAGCTTTGAGATCAACAAGCATATATTCAAACATTTTAACTTTTTCTTCAGAACTGTAAGCCACAAAATTTTGTACCTTATACATCTTTGTAGGATTCCAGTTCTCTAAGCTGCTGAAGACTTCAGCTTCAGCCATATCCTGTTTGAAACTGCTTGTTGATGGGACATCAGTGTTGGCCATCAGACATTGATTATCTTCTTCATCAGATGATGAATCAGATTCCTCCCAGTCACATGTCTCTGCCATGAGTCCCTTTTGGCGATTGGAAGACACGGAGTTTTCCAATTTCCTCAGCTTAGCCATGGCCATAAGGTACTTAACCCTATAGCCATCATCCTTGTTAGTCTTGTTGGGTTTGGATGACTGACCAACAGCTTTTGACACACAGTCAGCAGCTATGTGACCAGTTTTGCCACACTTGAAGCACTCAGCTTTGGATTTGTCAAACGCCTTCTTTTTGCCAGCACTTGAACCTCCTTGCAGCATGTTTCTTCTAAACCTTTTCTTGTTGAACCTTTTGACAAGCATGGCTATCATTTGCTCATCATCTTGTTCAGCAAGATCTGCATCATCTTCTTCGTCTGACACCTCCTCCTTTTCATCATCCTGTTGATCAGGTTGAATGAACACATCATTCACCTGATTTACAGGCTGTCTCACATTAGCCACAAAGGCTGCACCTCTTCTGGACATTTCCAAGGCATTTCTCTTTTGTTGCCTTGACTGTTCATTATTCAGTAAGGATCCATACAGATTGACCAGATCCATACTTCTGATAGTACCTGAGTTCCTTAGGATTGTTGAAAAGTAGTTCCACTCTTCAGGTAAAATGTCCAGAAATTTATTCACCACGGTAAGACTGTCCTTGGTGATCCCAAAAGCTTTGAGATCATTCACTAGAGCAGTAAACCTGGTGTAGGTTTCAGTGAGAGTCTCCTTTGGTTTAGCAAAGAAGAGTTCATACTGTCTAACAAGATTGTTGATCCTGTTGTCCAGTGTGATTGTGGGTCTATCATAGACGGTACACAAAGTATCTCACATCTCCTTTGCTGTCTTCATTTTCTCAACCTGCTTGAACACATCATCAGGGAGAGAAATGACCAGGTTGTTTCTGGCCTTTGCATCCAGAGCCACCAATCTCTTGTCTTCATCAGACCATTGAGCTTTAGCTTTCTCAAGGGTCCTGATTTCAGGAGCAGCTCCTTCAACCGCTGGAGTTATGGTAGTAACAGAGGTTGGCACATAGGGACCCTCCATCACTATCTCTGGCAGTTGTACATCCAGATTCACTAAATAGAGCATCATTCTGCACTTCCAACCAGAGAAGTTTTGATGATTAAATTTGGGAGGTTTGCCCATAGAGCCATTGTCATAGTAAGAAGAATTTGCAGCACTGTTGTCCATGGAAACTTGGAAGAATGAGAGATCTAGAATGACACACACTCTAAACTGCTCTGATACCAGTTGTAGGTCCCGAGAGGTTCCCAAAGTATATAGTTATAAGCTGTAGAGGGGGGGTGAATACAGCAATTTAAAAACTAGACACTCTTTTCTCAATGTTTGTATGTATTATCAACAATTTGTTAATTACAAACAAGCTTGAATGCGGAATAGTTCAAGCTGAGATGACAGATACAACTGTATGCTTACTAGTCTAAGACAGACTCAAACTAGTATACAATGAATACACTCACTAAGAAGCACTCACTGTGTTTACAAGACTTAAAGGAACGGCTTATGTAGAACAGCTTATACACACAGATGCTGGTTTACACAGAAGGTTTGCATGCATGAAAATCACACTTGCACGTTCACTCTTGGGTTTCAGCACTTAGCTTTCTTCACACTTCTTTCTGTCCTTAGAAGCTTCCTATTATACTCACCTAGAGGATCTAAGAGAAACATCTTCATTGGACGGAATGAAAAAGGAGAAGCCTTGTTGAAAAGACAACATAACCTTTTCTGCACTTTTCTGAAAAGCAGACTTGTCTTCACATGTGCAGAACTTTTGTCTTTTTACTTTGTCTACTGTTGCATTGCCTTTAACTAATTTAGGAATGTCAACTATGCGTCTTTCTTCCTTGTAAAGGCCTATTTTGATATAAGAAAAAGGCCTGTCACCCTTTTTCAAATAACCTTTTGTCTTCATGTTACAGAACAGCTTGGGCAGGCTGAGCAGTTCTGTTTTCCACTTTGTCTTCGACTTTGTAAACTGATCTTGTAGACAAAAACAATACATGATGACTTGGAAACATATTCCATAAAGTGTTTAGCCTGTTCACAAAGAACAGGTTCTGTTCACAAAGAACAGAATACTTTAAAATTGCCCAAGCTGCTCAACAGTGTAGAGCAGCGTAGACAGTTTATGTCCAGCCTGTTCAGCAGACAGAGCAGCTTGGACAAACTGTCTTAGTTGCAACACATGCAACATATAGAGCAGCTTTAGACTGATATTGCAAATCATTTTCAGGTTTCAATAAGGCATATAACAGGCCTTAAATTCAACCTTCAAATGCATCAACAGGTTTGATTATAAATCTCCCCCTCAGATGTAGAACAGGTTTGACTGAGGCCTTTTTGTGCCTAACAGAAACCACCCCAGGCTTTGATGATGGTGCTGCAACAAAAGCAGCATCTGAAAGGCCACCATATTCTACCCCTTCTCCTGATGAAGCAGCTACAGCCACTGCTGAGGGACCCATTGACCCTTCCCAGCTGGGCCATGTTACTTTTGCCCAGGCTATGGAAGTTCTGTCAAAAGTAACCCTTCCCTCTCCATCCCATCCTCAAACACCTGCCACATCCTCATCCCATTCTCATTCTTCACCATCTACACAATCCAAACAGTCCACCCATACTCCTCCATCCCCCAAAGATCTTCCTTTGAAGGATCAGTTTTCCTTGCTGACCAACAAAGTTGGCTCTTTGGAACATTCCATGACTTCTCTACCCTCAGTAATCTCAGACTCCATGTCTGCACAGCTCAAGGGATTCTTTGATCTGTTCAAGAATTCCTTTCCAACCACTCCCCAAGCTGATCAGTCCTCACAGCTGCTTGCACTTACTGCACAGCTGCAAAACATCTCCACTACACTCTCCTCTATCGTTTTAAATCAACAGGACTCTGTGTCCTCCATGATAGCCACATCCCAACAGCTGTCCACTCTCCTCACAACTTGCACTACTACCCTTCCTACTACATTGGTCAACTTAAACTCTCTCATTGTCTCTCTGTCCAATTCTGTGTCAGCAAACCTTGGTGATGTGTAAGACTCTCTTGAGTTACATCTTGCACAGCTTCAAAGTTTGTTGTTCACAGCTTCTGACAGAGAAAAGTTGTCCTTAATTGCTGATTCTCAATCCTCCTCTCTTCAGACCTGCCTTACCCAGCTTGCAGAGGTTAGGACAATCTGGCTTTCTTAGTGCATAGCCCGGTTGGCCTCAAGCTGCTGCCAAAACTGCTGCTAAGCCTGCTGAATTTGTTTTTCCAGGCAGACCAATTGTTGAAAGTTCTGAGCCATCTCCTTCAATGGGGGAGAAGTTGTCTGCCTCAAAGACTAAGTCTACTGTGGAGAAAACCTCTTCTCCTTCTAAGGAGAAATCAGCATCTGTTGGTCAAGCAACAAGTGCATCACAAACAGGTCCAACTGAAGATGTCTCCCATCACATTGAAGCTGCTCAGCCTACTCAGGCTGGATCTCCAAACCTTGCACAAACTAAGGGGGAGGAATCCATTCCTGGGGACAGGCCAAGCAGAAGGAGGCATCTGACTCTGCAAGAAGAAGAAGAATAAGAGGAAGAGGTTCCTGAAGCTGTTCAAACTATAACAGCCAAAGGAAAGAAGAAAGCAGCTGTAGACCCTGACCACCAAAGAGTAGTGCAGCTAAAGTTTGACAAGGCAAGGGCTAAGAAAATGGGTCTTTTCCTATGGAGAAATACTATGAATACAGAGATGAACATCTCCAAGCCCTGGAAAGACTAAGAAAGGAAGAAGCCTCAGCCAAAGCTGCCAGATCCTTTGCATTCAAAGAGGCAAGAAAAATTAAAATGCCTTCTTCGGATGTGCAAAGAAAATTGCTTGAAGCTGCTAAGGAGTCAGCGGTTGAAAAGGAAGGTGATAGGGAACAGGGTGCTCCGGTCTCTGTGACCAAGTCGAAGCAAGCATCCTCTGCAAGAGCCCAGATTCACTTTAACAACTTGGCAAGGAAAAAGTTCTTTGATGTTGCTGACAGAAGACTTGCCAAGGAATCAATTGTCAAAGTTGTTCCTATCTCAAGAAAAGACAAACAGTGGAAGCTACAGATAACCAGAATGGATGCTACAGGCCCAGACTGCAAACATATGATTACACTGACGTTGCTCAGATGTGATATAGAGAATGGGTGGAGTTAGCAGTTGCCCTGAGCCAGTCTAAGTCTGAAACAGCTAAGACTATCAGGGCATATGTCAAAAAGTTGATGGAAAGAGTGAGAGATCTTGGCCTGATCTCTGAAGAACAAAGTAAGGGTATCTCAATGGCTACCCCCAAAATAAAGGCCAAGAGGAACAGAAAGGATACAGAGCTGGAGGAACTCCTGATCATGATTAAACAAGGTGATGTTGCAGTAGAAATCAAAGGAGTAGACCACAGCTTGCCTAAAGGAGTGGAATTTGAGGAAGGCAAGCTGATTGAAGAACCTGAGCTGGGGGTATTTTTTGTAGATCCCCTAACAAAGAAGAAGTGCTTCCAAAGAGCATCAGACCTGCACAAAGTGGGTCTCAAATAGCTTGTTGCATTCAGACTTGCAAACTCCTTCAGGCAATCCATAAAGTGGAGAGCAGCCATCTGGGACCAGCTCAGAGGTTTCTATGAAAGAGGGGAGCTTCAACATCCCAGTTTCATGTTCCTCAGATTTGAAATAGAGGAATTGGATGAAACCAGGGAGCAACTTGAAGAGTTGTTCGAAGAAGGAGTACCACCACTGCCTTGAGGTCCATCTACTATCTTAGTAGGTGAGGAATGGAGGCTGTCAATCAGTTGGACAGGCTTGCCATTACTTGCTCCCGTCATCAACAGTCCAAATGGTTGAATTTCTATGTACATTAGTTGTACTTTGTTACATTAGTTGTAACTTTTATTTTTACATCAGTAGTAATATGCACTAGTACATCAGTTGTACTTTTGTAAAAACATGTGTTGTTTATGTAACCAAAAATCAATATATATATATATAAACTGATCTTTTACTTTACTTTGATGTTGTAATTTCATTTCAGCAAAATATATTGTAAAAATATCTAGTGATTATTGATAAAATCATCTTAGAGTGATTATTGCAAATAGGGGGAGATTGTTAGGCACAAAAAGGCCTCAGTCAAACCTGCTCTACATCTTAGGGGGAGATTTTTAATCAAACGTGTTTGATGCACTTGAAGGTATATTTAAGGCATGTTTATGCCTTATTGAAACCTGAAAAGTGATTTAAAATATGAGTCAAAGCTGTTTACCCTGTTGCATTCATTGCAACAAAGGCAGATTCTCCAAGTTGTTCTGCCTGTTGAATAGGCTGGACATAAACTGTCTACGCTGCTATATTCTGCTGAGCAGCTTGGACAGATTCTAAGTGTTCTGTTCTTTGTGAACAGGCTAGACACTTTATGGAATATGTTTCCAAGTCCTCATGTATTATTTTTGGCTACAAGATCAGTTTACAAGTCGAAGACAAAGTGGAAAACAGAAACTGCAAAAGCCTGCCTACGTTGTTCTGTTATATGAATACAAAAGGATATTTGAAACGGGTCACGGACCATTTCTTATATCAAAATGGCCTTAACAAAAGAAGAAAGATGCAAAGTTGACATTCCTCTTTTGGTTAAAGGCTTATGCAACAGAGACAAAAAGAAAAATACAAATATTCTGCCACATGAAGACAAGTCTGCTTTATCAGAATGTCCAGAAAAGTTGTTTTGTCTTTTTGGAAAGACATCCCACTATCTCATCGTCCAATGAAGAAGCTTCACTGAGATTCTCAGTGAGTGTATAAAAGGAAGCTTCTAAGGATTGTGAGACAACTAAGAGTGAGAAATCAGATCGTGCATTGAATTGTGTTATTCCATGCATGCAAGTCTTCTTGAATAAAACAGTAACGTGTGTCTAAGCTGTTCTTATTCAAGCTGTCCATTTGTGTCTTGTAAAATCAGTGAGTTTATCTAAGTGAGTGTATTCATTGTATCTAGTCTGAGTGTGTCTTAGATTAGATGAACATCTGTTGTATCTGTCATCTCAGTTTGAACCTTTCTGCAGTCAAGTTTGTTTGTAATTAACACTTGTTAATAGTATACACAAACATTCAGAAAAGAGTGTTGAGTTTTAATTTGCTGCATTCACCCCCCCCCCCCCTCTACAGCTTATAACAATACTCTAGGGAAACTTTTTGGGACCTACAGACTTGATATTGAAAAAGACATCATGGACCCAGTGACGTATGCACTTAACCCAACCAACTACTCAGTTATCTATTAAAAGATTTCTGTTTCAATAATCACGGAGATATTGCACATTTCTATCGACATATCATTTGGATATTATTGATATTGAAACAAGGAAGACATTTACTCTGGTCTCCAACTTCATTTGATGCACATTGTGTCTAGAGCTGATTATATACACTTTTAGGACACATCGAGTCTAACAGTCTGCGTGACTATAAACTGCTAGTCCAAAGTGACTAAGTCGGAACAAATAAGAGTGATTCTTTCATGATAAAGGATTTCACGATGACTATTTGGAAATCCTGCCAGTGTTAACATCAAGCCAGTGCTGAACGTAGGTCACATAGATTATGTCTATTGTGCAAACAGGAATCCTATGTGGACCTGGACTCGTTATTTCATGAATTTGTCTCATTTTCCCCAAAGTTGAAAAGCTTTGTTTCATTCTAAAAGAGTATTCATTTGAGGGGGTGTGAAATAAATTTCTTTAGTTTAGGGGGAGTGGATATCAGTCTGAGGGGGAGAAAGTTAATTTGTAATACTTCTGAAACTGTAAATTGTTCTTGTATTTCATCTACTGTGACTTCAATGCATAAATCTCTTTGAATATTTTGTATGATGTTCATATTTCTTATGATCATCATGAGGAGGAGAAAAGCTAGAGTTCAGCGACAACTGTTGAGTAGTTTGAAGTCAACTGAAGACAATTGCTACATCATATCAAGACAATTGACAAAGGGAGAGAATTAAAAAGTTGTTCATGATTCAATGGGAGTGTGCTTTCAAGAAAAGAGAAGATCAGAAGTAGAGAGGTTTGAAGATCAGTGAGAGACAAATATTTGAAGATTCAGAAGATTCAGAGATCGAAGGAAAGAAACGATTCAAGAAAAAGTCCCTGAAATGAACTTTCATCGGAAAATTGATTTCATCTCTAAGGGGGAGACTGTTTGGTGCAATATTCTGTAGAGGTGAAATTAATTTTACTTGTAATAATTGCTATCATCTATAAAGGGGAGATTGTTAGGAATAAATATTAAATAGAGATGAAAACAATTATAGTGTAAATGTTCAGGGTCAATATTGTAAATATTCAATAGTATAGGGTTTGTTTTGTAAATACACAACGGTTGTATTGTGTATATAAATAGGTGTGTGTGTGTGTCTGTGTGTACTGTTGAGTACACACTGGTAGACGAAAAAGGAATGCATGTTGATGAGAGGAGTACTGTGCAAGTATCAAGATCTCAAAAGTAGTATTTCTATTCTCTCAATTTAAGCATTCGGTAGCTTGTGTTTGATTGTTAATTGTTCATATGTGTTCTATGTTGAATGAATTGCATGAAATATTGATTCACAAAGTTGTTATTAGAAAGATGTCTGGGAAGAAACAGGCTGAAAAGGCAACAATTGATCCTCTGGCTCTCCTGGCAAATAAGAAGTACAAATATAATTGAAAAATAAGAAGCGGGTGGTGATAAGCAGCAGTTCATCAGAATCAGAATCAACCGACTCTTCACCTGACTCAGAGATAAGGGAGATGTAAAAGCAAATTCCTTTACTGACCAAGGCATTTTAGAAAAAGTTCTGACGCAAACTGACAAATAACAAGATGCGATACAAGACAGACTCCAGGAAAGATGAAAAGAGGGATAAGTATGACAAATCTGGAGAAAGCAGTGGTAAAAAGGCTGAAAAGTATGAAAAACTTGATAAGTCGGCCAAGAAAGATGCTGATCAGAAATGCTATAACTGTGACAAGCTAGGCCACTTTTCAAGAGTATGCAGACTGCCATTAGTCAAGAACTCAGACTACTATACTCGAAAGGCACTGCTGGCAAAAGAAACGGAGGCTGGTAAGGCATTAATGGTTGAGGACGACCACTGGCTGCAACTGTCTGAGGATGAAGACATTCTCGATGAAGACGCTCATATCTGCCTGAAGTTAGAAGTGTTTAATGAATCTGAATTGAGTGAGTCTGCTATGGTGGCTGAAGATGAGGTTTAGGTAGGCCTGACTGATGATGAAACTGAAGAGCCAAAGGATTCTGATTCTGACAACGAACTAAGAGAGGATATGGCGTTGATGGCCACAGGAGAAGCAGGTTGCAATAAAGATCAAGGAGATGACGAATTAGAATCAGATGCCTCAGACAACTCAGAGACACCCGAGATACAATCTAAGTCTGATTCTGATGATGGTAATTCCTGTGTGCTAGATACCGAATTGTTTGATCCGTCTGATTCTGATGATGGTAATTCCTGATTCAAACGGATCAAACAATTTATTTAAATCAACCAAAAGATACCGAATTTTATACTTCAAAAATAGGTATTGGTTGGACAAATCCTAAATATCTAACAAAAGCTATTTCGTCATCACCAACTCTTTATGATGTTAGATATATGAATTTAGGATTGAAAATGGTACTTTTAAAAGCTTCAGATGAAGTAGAATCAACTGAAGATCTGAAAAGGTTGAGAAAAGACAAAATTCAAAATAATTTGGATTCTAACAAACTGAATGACATTTATCAAAATTCATGCATTTCAGAAGAGTACATTCAGGCTTATTCTGATAAAGATTTGTCTGACAATACGTCTTATACTCAAAAGCCATACTTTCCAAATTCAATTCTTGAAAAGATTAATTTTGATCTTGAATTGAAGCTTAAAACTTTTGAGTCTGAAGATGAAAAGCTTCAGGGTGAATTTAAAAATTTGGAAATAAAACTGAAAAATCAGCCTGAAAGCAAAACTCAACCAGATCAGAAATCTTCAATTCAACCTGATTCTATTAATTCTGAAAAAGATTTTGATCTGTATATGAACTCTGATTTTAACTCTATGGAGGAAATGTTTGCAAAGGCAACATCTAAAGTATCCTGGTTATGGCATCGCCGTCTATCCCATTTGAACTTCAAAGAATCGACCAATCTTGCAAAAGGTTGTTTAGTCAAAGGGCTACCAACTCTCCGAGTTCAGAAGGAGCAGCTGTGTGCCGCATATGATGAAGGAACGATGGTGAGAGCTTCTCACAAGTTAAAAGTTGAACATTCTTCAACTAGGGCTTTAGAGCTACTCCATATAGATTTGTGCGGACCTATGCGGGTACAAAGTATTAATAAGAAGAGATATGTGTTGGTGATAGTTGATGACAATTCAAGATACACAAGGGTTTTTCTTCCAAAGATCCAAGTCTGAAGCCACAAAGATCATTATTGACTTTATACGCAAGACTTAATTAAATTTGCGGCTATCAGTTCAGACCATTAGATCTGATAATGTTAGAGAATTCAAGAACAAGTCACTCGAGACATTTCTGAGTTTTGCTGGGATAAGTCATCAGTTTTCGGTAGCTCGTACCCCACAACAAAACGGAGTAGTTGAAATACGAAACCGTACTCTTGTGAAGTCCGCTAGGATGATGCTTACATACTCTAATCTGCCCTTAATCCCTTGGGCTGAAGCTGTAGCAACTGTGTGTTTCACCAAGAACAAATCGATCATTAATAAAGGATTCGGAAAGACTCCATACGAATTGATTAATAAACGAGTTCCTAATGTTAAATATTTCCATGTTTTTGGTTGCAGGTGTTTTATCCTGAATGACAAAGACAACTTGGGAAACTTTAATCAGAAAGCTGACGAAGGCATATTCATTGGATACTCCAAAGAATCTTTGGCTTTCTGATTCTATATTAAGCGCACGAAGACTGTCAACGAGAGCGTAAACGTAAAATTCGACGAAGGAATTTTAATGACTCCTGAATACGCCAGTTCAGGACCCGAGCCTAAACAGTCGACTTCAGTGAAGTCACTAGAGCAGAAAGATGAAATGAATGATCTTAACAAACTTTTTGAAAATTTTAATGAAGACTACTTTGGAAAGACCAAATCTAATGTTCGAATTTTTGTTCCTGACAGGATTACTGAAGATCCGGTCGTAGTCTCCGATCACTCACACCAACCGATTTCAGAAGATACTGGAGAGGTTTCAACGACCGATGTACATATTCCTGATGAAAGTGTACAATAACATCAAGTTCCAGAATATATTGAACTCCCTTGAATTCTGAAAATTCAGAAACCCCCATCTCAGTTGATATCCCATCAATATCTGAAACAAATCCCCGAATTCCCTACCTGGACTTGAATATAAATCAAGACTAACTTCAACCTTATCCTCATACGTTTAAATGGACAAGGGACCACCCACCAGAAAACATTATTGGTGATCCCTCTGCCTTAGTCAAAACCCGGAGAGCTATCATGAACGAATGTCTCTTCTCAAAATTTTTGAGCAAGATCGAGCCAAAAACGGTAAAGGAAGCTCTTCTGGATGCAGACTGGATTGTAGCTATGCAATAGGAGCTCAATTAGTTTGAAAGATTGAGGTTTAGAGATTGGTGGAAAGACCAAAGGACAAGTCTATCATTGGCACGAAGTGGATCTTCAGGAACAAGAAGGATGAACATGTGTCATCCTTCAGAACAAAGCACGCCTTGTAGCCAAAGGATACTGCCAGCAGGAGGGAATCGATTATGACGAAACTTTTGCCCCCATTGCTAGTATTGAAGCAATTAGAATGTTTTTAGCGTTTGCAGCAAAAAAAAATTTTATTGTATATCAAATGGATGTAAAAACTACATTTTTAAATGGGAAGTTAACTGATGAAGTATATACATATCAGCCAGAAGGATTTACTGATCCTTTAAATCATGATCATGTATATATTTTAGACAAATCACTCTATGGCCTTAAACAAGCACCCCGAGCTTGGTATGATGCCTTTTCAAATTATTTGTTGAAATGTGGCTTCAACAAATGTGCAGTGGATACTACCCTATTCATAAAACGTCAGGGTACTGATATCATAGTTATTCAGATATATGTGACCGATATAATATTTGGGTCTACAAATACAGAATTTTGTAAAAAGTTCGTGTTTTTAATGTCCCAAAAATTTTAAATGATCGAGCATGATGGGTGAAATAAATTTTTTATTGGATCTACAAGTAAAACAACTAAGTCATGTCATTTTCATCAATCAGTCAAAATACATTCAAGACATGTTAAAGAAACTTAACATGGTCAACATACACCCATGAAAACACCCATGGCTCCTGATTCTAAATCTAAACTCGATGAGGACATATCAGGGAAACCTGTTGATCTAACTCATTATCGAGGGATAATTGGGTCATTAATGTACTTAACTGTCAGTACACCGGATATTATGTTTGCTACATGTGTCTGTGCTAGATATCAGGCACATCCAAAGAATCACATTTGGTTGTTGCCAAACGAATATTAAGATATCTGAAGGGAACTCCAAACTTAGGTTTGTGATATCCTAGTGAATCATCATTTACATTAACTGTCTTCTCTGACACTGATCATGCGGGTGATAAAATGGATTGGAAGAGCACATCAGGAGTAGTACAATTTCTTGGTGATAAACCTGTCTTCTGGTCATCCAAAAAGTGTGTTAGTGTTCATAATGATCATATGGACTTGAAAATCAAATTTCAGGTCCTATATCAAAACACACGACATTTAATTTGAATTTGAAGTTCAAAAGTTTCGAAAGTTTGAACACTTTAAATTAGATATTAAATGGAATATATATTGTTTTTAGGACAAGATCAGTAAAGGAAAGTTGTTCCAAATCCATTTTCGAGTAGGATAGTGTAAAGGAAAAGGTCAAAATGTCCCTGAAATAATTTTTGGAAATTTTCAGTGTTGTATGGGACTTAGAAAAGTTGCAAATGTTCATGCTCGAATTAAATCTCATTTGAGAAAAGTTTAGTTTTATCGAGTTGGACAAAGTGGTACTCGAGAAAACTCTTAGAGTTTATCGAGTTTCGCAACAAACTTTCGAGAAAACATTGGGGTTCAATCGAGTTTGATAGAATTGGGACTTACAAAAATTATAAAGTCATCAAACTCGATTGAAACATTGACAGAGAACAATCTTATTTCATTCGAGTTGAGCATTGTGGTGTTCGAGAAAAGTTATTTTTCATACAAGTTTGTTAGAAAAGGACTTAGAATGTTTTTAAGTACTTCCAACTTGATTCACAAGTCATTGGAGAAATTTCTTTCTTTAATCCAGTTAGGTCATAGTTTTGTTCGAGAAAATTCTAGTTTCATGCGAGTTTCTTTTCGAAGGAACTTAGTAATTTTTGAATTGTTCCAACTCGATCCACATGTCACTCGAGAAAATTTCAATATCTTTCGAGATGGTCATGAATTCATTCGAGGAACTTTTAGCTTTTATCGAGTTGGTTCAAAAGTCATTCGAGAAAGTTCGAAGAACAATTCGAGTTTGATGTAACTTCACTCGAGAAAAATCATTTTTCATCCGAGTTTGTGTAAGGGTTATTCGAGTTAGGTTCCATATCATCTGAGAAAATTCATGAATCATTCGAGTTTATCCATTCTTGATTCGAGTTTGAATCCAAAATTTTCAAAATTCTTCTAAGTGTGGGAATTTTAAAATTTTCAGAGAAATTTCACATTTTTTAAGAAATTTTTAAATCTGTGTTTTATAACATCGGTCTCTTAACGATTGACTTTGGAGTCCTAACAATAATATTTTATTATTATTGTCTGGAAACCCGATGTATTAAACAGTAAAACACATGTTTTTCTAATTTCTTGTTAAATGTTTTATTTTTCTATCTGCAGGATTAAATTTGTTTTTGTCATTTCTAACATGTTTGTTATTTTTACAGGAAACAAATGACATCCCAAGCCCCCACCCAAAATTCCAGTTCCTCAGATTCCATTCATCGTCTAACCCTACACTGGTCCCTAAACCAGTTAAATCTGCTTCCATTACTCGACCATCACCTTTATCACCAATCCCTGAAACATAATTGGTCAAACCCAAAAACTGTTTAGCCTTGCTGGATAATAATCATAGATTTGATCCTAGTGTCATTAAAGTGAGTCATCGCGTTATTGTTGAAATTCTTAAAGGTCATCCTTTTGGATATTTGTTGAAATACAAACCTTCTATTCCTCTTGTATACCTCAATCAATTAAAAATTGATTAAATTAAGGCCACAATAACCTTAGCCAGACTCCATCACAATTTATTCTTGCCAAGACGGATTGATACAGTCAACTTCCTAGAGTTTGCTTTTGAAGATTTTGTATCAGACAATCAATTATGTCATGATCTCATATGTCTGGGGTATTCCAAACAACTGGAAAAGAGCTCAAAGTTTCATAGAAATGGTTTAAATGGAGAGTGGTATACACTGTTCGGAATCCTCAACATGTGTATGACCTCGAAGTATACCGGAATAGATCACGGAAGCATCCATTGCTTAAGGCTCTTTCATGGCATTGCCTTTAACAAACATTATGACTCTGCAGAATGCATATGGGAATATCTGAAGGAAGTTGCGTTGGCCAAAACCACAAACAGAGCAAGGAAATTTGTGCCACTATAAAGATTTATACAAATTTTGATCAGAGGTATTCTGAGGGCTAATGAGAAAATTCCAAAGAGATCAAATGCTTAGAAATGCCTGGATTACACGATGATGAGCCTTCACAGTGTTCAAGATGCTCCAAATGCAAATGTATAGCCAATACCTGAATCTTTACTGAAATATGCTGATCAAGAGGCTAAGAGTGTTAGACTTTATCATATAGATCATGCTCCCATAGATTCCCAAGAACCGGGTTTTCTTGCCCAAGGAGTTTTAGGAGAGCAGGAACATCAACAACGAGCTGATGTTCAGGAAAGCCAAATTGAGCCTGAGAGAGCTGTGGACGAAGTGAGGGGAGGTGAGGGTAGTTCTGACTCGGACCGTACTTTGTCAAATATAGCTGAAGGAGGTAATGAGGGAACAGATGATGATGATGATGAGGATAATGATGATAATATTGGAGGTGCTGGTACAGTTGAAATATCTCAACCTGAAAGTTTACTTGAGATTAATGTTATTGAGATTGCAAGAATGAGTGTGAGGGAGATCCTAAGCATAGACAGCTGGGATGAAACCACAACTGTTATTAGCTCTCATAAGGGAGTTAGCATTGAAATAGCCAATACCCCACTGTCATCTGCACACCCAACCAGCTACTCACCTTCTTCTCAACTAGAAGGTGTTTCAATTTGCACCGAGAATTTACACATGATCTATCCTGGAATCCTTTAGATACCAAAGATATTCAAAAAGTACAGAACCAGCCACGTGTATAGTTTCTCATGCACAGGTCATAGTTCCTATACACTTTAGGACACTTGAGTCGACTCCATCTGTTGGATTAAGTGTAGAAGGACTTCGTGTCCCTGCCGGAACAACCACAGTGTTGGAAGCATCAGTTGCTCCTTCACTTGAATTGGTTGGAAGTCCTTTCAGAGTTACAACATTGCCATCTCTGAGCACAGGCCACACAAAAGTTCTTTTTACAAGTTCTACTGTTGTGTCAACTGGAAGTCTAGGTGATCCAGTAGTTAGACCTTCACCCTTTGAACCTGAAGAAAATTTAATGAAGCTATTGGTGGAGTCACAACACAGATGACGACTCAATATTCAGTTATGATGTCACAAATGATAAATATTCAAAAGTTGTTGAAAGGAAAGTCTGTTGCTGAAGGTGTTAAAGAAAAATATCCTCAACAATCCATTGATGAGCTGAGAGAATTTTGTTATGATCAATTTGATGAGATGTGGGAGAGGATGATTGGATTGGAAACTACTGTTGTTAGTGCTTTAGTATCATTATCAGAAATACTATCTGCTGTTGAACAGACTTGTAAAGCTCAAGCTTCTGCTCCTAACAGAAAGCATGATGAGCATGATGAAGACTCTGATGATGCTTCTCATGAGGGGGAGAAGAGGAGGAAGCTTGGAGATACAGATATTGGACTTCAGATGATTCCTTATACTGGGAAAGAGAAAGAAACAGACGGTGAAGCAGTTGGAGAAACAGGAAGTTCAAAAGACAAACATGTTGATGCTCAGAGTGAGCTGAGATTTATTCTATATGAAGATGTTCCAGTTCCTCTAAGTATTCAATCTGGTATTTAAAATTTTGAAGAATATGACGACTCTGACAATGATCAAGAAGGTCAAGCGTTAATGATTGAGGGGACAGAAAAGGAAATTGAGAAATCTGATGATGATGATGATGATGTTTTTGATCTGACTGATATATCATTGAGAGCTGAAAGGATAGAGATGGAATAAGAGTTAGTTGAGGAAATCTTGAGAGATGATGTACCGACACCAACGGTTGAAAAGCTTGCGGTGACTTTGATTCGTTTCCGGTTGAGAATGTGGTGCCTACAGTAATGAAAGAGCTGAACGAAGTTGAGATTATGGACAAGTTTTTCAATAGTTACATTTTAGCTGATGAATCTCAATGACAACATCATTTATGGGTTGCAGTTCAGGAGGTAGTTCAAAAAGAGATCAATGACATGTTGACTCTGCTAAATGAGGATAAAGTGAGTAAGAAAAAGATTAAAGTGTTGGATTTATCTGCAAAACAATATGTTAAGTACATAAGAAGAAGAAATAAGCTTTCATTCCTTGAAGATCATTTGGAAAAGAAGATCTTTTCTAAGAAGCAAGCACCGTGTACTTTCTAGAAACTATTTAGAGTTTTAGAGCCAAACATGCCAAATTTAGTGAACTATGAAAGTTTTCTGCAAAACAAAGCTCAACGGATTGAAAAAGTTAAAAGTAAATTCAGAATTGTTGATCTAGTGAAGATAGAAAAAGATCAGTTTGTGAAAGTGTTTTATCCAACATTCACTTTAACTAGAACAGATGAGAATACTTATGTTTTCACCGAAGCAGATATGTTTAATATGAATTTGGTGGACATAGAAGATCTGTTTGATGAGGTATGCCGAAACAAAAGAGATGAAAACTGTCGATTTGCACTCAAGACTTTATTTCACTTCATGCATACAAAGCTTGTGCTTATGTCAGTTCAAGATCTTCAGATTGGAGTGGAGTGAGGAATGAGGAAAATAAATATCACTGCGCCAAATCGTTTTATCAGACATTTTGATGAATTGAAAGAGTATCAAGTGATCATGATCAAACATCCAACAGTTGTGTACAAAGATAAAGAGCAAAGAAAAAGAGTCATGCGGAGTGTAGAGCTAAACAAGTTTTGTGATGGTACGTTGCAGAAGGTATTGTGTATGTCCCAAAAGATATCCCAAGTATATAGCTTTAAGCTGTAGGGGGGGGGGGTGAATACAGCTATTTAAAAACTACACACTATTTTCTCAATGTTTGTATGTATTATTAACAAATGTTAATTACAAACGAGCTTGAATGCGGAAAGGTTCAAGCTGAGATGACAGATACAACAGTATGTTTAACTACTCTAAGACTGACTTAAACTAATTACAATGAATACACTCACCAAGAATCACTCACTGTGTTTACAAGACTCTGAGGAATAGCTTGAACAAGAACAGCTTAGACACTGAGCACTGTTTTATTCAAGCAAACTTGCATGCATGAAAGACACACTTTGAATGCACGTTCACTCTTGGTTTCAGCACTTAGTTTTTTTTTGGCTTAATCTATCAATCCTTGGAAGTTTCTTTTTATACTCACTCAGAGGATCTAAGTGAAGCTTCTTCATTGGACGGAATGAAAAAGGAGAAGTCTTGTTGAAAAGACAACATAAACTTTTCTGCACATTCTGAAAAAGCAGACTTGTGTTCATGTGGGCAGAACTTTTGTCTTTTCACTTTGTCCACTGTTGCATTGCCTTTAACTAAATAAGGAATGTCAACTTTGTGTTTTTCTTCCTTTGTAAAGGCCTATTTTGATATAAGAAAAAGGTCTGTCACCTTTTTTCAAATAACCTTTTGTCTTCATGTAACAGAACAGCTTGGGCAGGCTGAGCAGTTCTGATTTCCACTTTGTCTTCGACTTTGTAAACTAATCTTGCAGTCAAAAACAATACATGAGGACTTGGAAACACATTCCATAAAGTGTTTAGCCTGTTCACAAAGAACATGTACTGTTCACAAAGAACAGAACACTTGTAAACTGCCCAAGCTACTCACCAGTGTAGAGCAGCGTAGACAGTTTATGTCCAGCCTGTTCAGCAGACTGAACAGGTTGGACAAAACTGCCTTTGTTGCAACACATGCAACACATAGAACAACTTCAGGCTGATATTGCAAATCTTTTTCAGGTTTCAATAAGGCCTATAACAGGCCTTAAATTCAACTTTCAAAAGCATCAACAGGTTTGATTAATAATCTCCCCCTCAGATGCAGAACAGGTTTGACTGAGGCCTTTTTGTGCCTAACAATCTCCCCCTATTGGCAATAACCAGTCTAAGCTGGCCTTATCAAAAGTCACTATATATTTTTACAGTACATTTGTTGAAATAAAATTACAACATCAACATAAAGTAAAAGATCAGTTTATATATATACTGATTTTTGATTACATTAGAACAACACATGTTCTTACAAAAGTACAACTGATGTACGGATGTATACTACAACTAATGCAAAAGAGAAAATTACAACATATGTAAATAAAGTACAACTAATGTACATCAGATTTTGGACTGTTTTTGTTGGGAGCAGATAATGGTAAGCCTGTCCAACTGATGGACAGCTTCCATTCTTCACCTACCCAGATGGTAGATGGACTTCATCACAATGGAGGGGGACCTTCAAACATCTTCTCAAGTTCCTCTCTAGTATCCTCAAGTTCTTCAATCTCACTTCTTATGATCATAAACTTGACATCTTCAAGTTCTCCTCTTTCATAACAGCCTCTGAGCTGATCCCAGATAGCTGCTCTCCACCTGCTTGACTGCCTGAATGAAACTGCAAGTCTGAAGGCTACAAGTTGTCTCAGATCCACCTTGTATAGATCTGATGCTCTCTGAAAGCATTTCTTCTGAGTTAAGGGATCCACAAAGAATGCCCCCAGCTCAGGCTCTTCAATGATCTTGCCATCCTCAAACTCAATTCCACTAGGCAGGCTGTGATCAACTCCTTTCATCTCAATAGCATAGTCACCTTGTTCTATCAAGATGAGGTGTTGTTCCATCAAGATGAGGAGTTGTTCCATCTTAGTGTCCTTCCTTGTCCTCCTGGCCTTTATTTTTGGTTGTGTCACATAGACAACTTCACTAACTTCTTTGGAGATCAGGCCAAGATTCTTCACTCTCTCCATCAGCTTCTTTGCATATGCTCTGACAGTCTTAGCAGTTTCTGACTTAGACTCACTCAGAGCAACTTCCACCTCAATCCATTCTCTGTACCCCATCTGTGCAACATCAGTGTAGTCGTATGTTTCTAGTTCTGGGCCTGTTGCACCCATTCTGGTTATTTTCCACTTTCACTGACTGCCTTTTCTTGATATGGGCACAGCTTTCACAATTGCTTCCTTAGCAAGCCTTCTATCAGCAACATCTTCAAATTTTCTTCTTGCCAGGTTGTCAAAGTGAAACCGAGCTCTTGCAGAAGGCACTGAGGTTTTGGTCACTGAGACCAGAGCACCCTTTTCTTTTCTGCTTCCTTCTCTTCTGCTGATCCCTTAGCAACTTCCAATATTTTCTTTTGCACAACCAGAGAGGACATTTTGACTTTCCTTGTGTAAGGTCTACACACTACGGATCTATCTAGACGCCAGACCGTCAACGAGTGCGGAATCCTCGTTAACGGGTTGACGGTAACAATTCTCACACGGAACACGGAGACTATCAACAAGCTGTACGGACGAACACGAACGCACCTACTAGATGATTCTCTTTGAAAGAACACTCACAAAGCTGATAAACTCGAAATCGCCTTTTGCTAATTACTCACACAAAATCTGAAAAAGTCACTTAATGATTCGAGTCTATCCCTAGTTATAGATGACCATTCGAGTTTGTCATGGGCCAAACTCGAATCAGGCACAAGGCCCATTCGAGTTTGCCCACATGACACACTCGAATCTGCCTAGGAACACATTCGAATCTGACTTAGATTCGAATCTAATTGACTAGTGAATTCGAATTTAATCTAAATTCGACTTTCACATATTTAACCTATATTTGAAACTTATGTTTTTAACTTATGTTTGATTTTATCTTTGATCTTTTATGTTTGAACTTCCTGTAATTCATTACATCAAGTTCAACCATACAATCAATAACTATCAAACATATATATCAAATATTCGTTAATACCCAATACTTTGAATATTACTTGAACCAAAATGTTAGATCACTTAGACTGCTATTGTCACACAGGGTGTACCAACAGACTCCCCCTTGACGATAGCTTCTAACAATTCACACATTTGATTAAGTACTTTGTTCATTTATTCAAGCTGCTGCCAGCATACAAACCTTTCTCGATACAAACTTTAACTACATTTTCATACTTCCTAGCCTCACTATCCATATGAGTGTCGCTTGAGATTCTATGAGAATGAAGCACTTGAAGGTCATCTTTAGAAAGGTTTACAAGGTGAAGGGGATCGTAGACTCTAAGAATCACTTTTTCTTCAAAGTCTTCCATCACAGCTTCTCCTGTCTCACTTTCCACATACCACCAATTTAGATTCTTCATGACATCCTGTGGCATTGGTTTGAGAGGAACCTTTCTCTGACATCTAACTAGTTTGTATTGTATTTTCATCCATGGACGACCAGTTAGAGGATCAATTTGAGTATGATCCATTACTCGTTTACCTACCCTTGGATTAAGCCGTTCAAACTTCCTAGACCTCCCTTCTTTTCTTATGATCTTTGCAATTATTTTAGCGTAAGGGTCGTTGCCTATGTTGATTAGCTCCTTCCATTCTAACGCTTTTATTTCAGTCTTTGGCAAGGAGTTGAACACTTTCAGAGTTTTCCTGAGATACTAGAGACCATCTTTTCTTTTGAAAATGAATAGCTGCAGTTCCCGATCAAAGAACCAGCTCAATATACTTCCTGATAGCTCTCCAGTACCCGGCACACGTATCTTCTTTTTCAGCTCCAACTCTCTTTTCTCTGCCCTAAACCATAGTTTTCTTTTCTCTTCATCGGTAAGTTCTCTGGCAGGTTCTTCACTTGCTGATTCAATATTTAAGGCAGCATGTACCACTTCTATGTTAATCACATTATTTCCTTCTATCACATATGTATCTGTGATGGGGTTTTGCTGAACGATGATCTCATTTGCTTCATCATCTTCATCAGCACAAACTTCATCATCAGATTTCCAATCTGTTACGTCTCCGGCACAAATTCTCCTTCTTCTAACTCCTCCATTTCATCCTCAAAATCAAAGCCAAGGTGCATACGGTCATCATCGAGATCCATTAGTGCTTCAATCATTTCGTGTATCTCCGACTCTGTGACCTTTGATGAACTGGCCTCACCTCCCGCAGCTTCTGATTGACCTGGCTCCCCCTGAACTTCAGCATTCTGAGCAGCAGAAAAATCTATTGGCTCATTATGTCTTTGCGCGCTAGGATCATTGCCGTCATTATCTCCATCCTTGGGCAGCTCTTCCTGATCTCGGCAGCTTGTCTGCCCCTGAGCCTGTAGGTTTTTCAACAATTGCTTTCCATTTTAAGATGTATTTGATGTTGCTATACATCCCCAGAAAGTTTGCATACCTCATTTAGACTCAAAGTTTGTATGTCTCGTACATAAAAATTAAGACCGAGTGGTCATACATCTAAGTTAGTGACACGTTTGACTTTTTCTTGAATATTTTATTAGCCTAGAGACTCCCTATATGTATTATGCCTACCAACACATCAACTAAAATAAAGTATAACACTTAGAATTTTAGGTGCATTATGTGTGAAAGCCTAAACACTTAGAGTTTGTAACGACTGTGCTAATTTTCGTCACTTTGAACCTATGCATCTCAGACTTAACTCCTTTTCTGATATTCTTTTTTTTTTGAATTTTTTTTATGGTTTTCTCTCTTTTTTCTTTTGTTTTTCATAAGAAATAGCAATAAAATAAGATAACCTACTAACTTACTAAAAATAGAAACTATCCTAATTTAGCAAACTATTCTACTAAGGTCAATTTACTATGGGTTACGCATTCCATTTAGTTGAATCAAATATTCAAACCGTGACTTATCAAAAGCTTTGGTAAATAAATCAGCATTATTATCGTCCGTTGCCACTTTTACCAATTTGATTAAGTTCTTTTCAGCACAATCACGAATAAAATGATGCCTTATGTCTATGTGCTTTGTTTTACTGTGTTTAACTGGATTATTTGTTATAGCAATTGTAGATTGATTGTCTATCCTAATGGGAGTTTGAGTGTAAGCCAAACCGTAATCCCGCAATTGTTGTTGTATCCACAGAACCTGTGAGCAGCAACTACCAGCAGCAACATACTCGGCCTCACACGTTGACACGGCTACCGATGTCTGTTTCTTGCATTGCCAGGAAACCAGTCTCCCTCCTAGGAATTGACAACCTCCAGTTGTTGACTTGCGCGTCAAGCTGCATCCTCCGTAGTCAGAATCCGTGAACGCCTCCAACTCTAGATCTCCCTCCGCGTGATACCAAAGCCCCAGCTTCGGTTTCGACTTGAGGTATCGTAGAATCCGCTTCACAGCTTTCATGTGCATCTCCTTCGGATTAGCTTGAAACCTAGCACAAATACATACAGCAAACATGATGTCAGGTCTTGAAGTAGTTAAATACATAAATGATCCAATCATGGCCCGATAAAATGTCGGATCCACATCGGTATCACTTTCAGTTTCCGGTCCGAGATTGTGATTCACTTGAATCGGCGTGCTGAAATGGGCTGTCAGTTTCGTCCCTTCCATCCCGAAGTGGTCTAATATGTCGTAGACATACTTCGTCTGATGGATAAACATTCCTTCCTTCTTCTGGTCAACTTGCAACCCCAAGAAGAAATTCAATTCACCCATTGCACTCATCTCGAATTTCGACTTCATCACCTTCTCAAAATCCTTGCACATTTGTTCGTCGGATGATCCAAAGATGATATTATCGACATACACTTGTACCAAGATGAAGTGTTCTCCTTTTCTCTTAACGAACAGCGTACTATCTATCCTACCCCTTTCAAAACCGTTTTCTAACAGATGGTTGGATAAAGTCTCGTACCACGCCCTTGGTGCTTGATGCAATCCATACAGAGCCTTATCTAATCGATATACTCTGTCTAGATATTTTGGATCTGTAAATCCGGGCGGCTGTTCTACATACACTAGTTCCTTCACTTTCCCATAAAGGAAAGCACTCTTAACATCTAGTTGATATACCTTAAAGCCCTTGAAGGAAGCAAAAGCCAGAAACAACCTAATGGCTTCCAGCCTTGCTACTGGTGCAAACACCTCATTGTAATCGATTCCCTCCTCTTGGTTGAAACCCTTTACAACTAACCTAGCCTTGTTGCGAGTGACTATACCCCGATCGTCTCTTTTGCACTTAAAAACCCATTTGGTTCCTATGGCAATTTCCCCTCTAGGTAATGGAACTAACTCCCACACTTCTAGTTTCCTAAACTGAGAGAGTTCTTCCTGCATCGCTTCAACCCAGGAGTTACCCTTAAGTGCCATTTGCACATTTTTCGGCTCTACTTGCGAGATGAAACAAGAATAAAGGCAGGTGTGATAGGCCTCGGAGTCATTTATCATCGACAACAACACAGTGTTGTTATTTAAACTACTCCTCGTCCTCACACCCTCATTAGGATTTCCTATGATGCTTTTGCTAGGATGGTTCTTGTTGATCCTAGGTGTCTCTATCTCGTCAACTCTCAGATTATCTCCTAAGTTAGATCCTATTTCACCTAATGGGGAAACATCCTCAGATTCTACATTTTCCTCCTCGTGGACAGTTTCCTCAGAGTTGGAATTGGTTGTCTGAGTTTGATTCTCAGTTGAAGGCGCTTCTGGATCAGTGACTTCTAGAGATCCATCTTCAGTCAAAGTAGGCTCAGATGTGGATTGAAATGTAGTCCTCGGAAAGGTATGACCTTCGTCATTTTGATTCAGCGTCGCCATGTCCTTTTCGATTGTACCTGCATTTTCATCCAAAGGAATGTTAAATGACTCAAACAATTTATCATAGTCAAATATCCATTCCGGACCTGTTTGGGCTTCATGTGTATAACTTGTGACTTCAATGTTATACACAATCTCTACTGTACCATTTGTTTTGTTAAAAACCCGTTTGTTTGGTGAGTTCGGCACATAACCTAGGAAGTATCCTTCGTCAGCCTTTTCACCAAACTTAGGTTGATGTTTTGTTCGCAATAAAGTACATGGTACCCCAAACGGTTCGAAGCCAGTTAAATTAGGTGGCCGTTTATTCAAAATTTCATTACAGGTTTTGTTTAAAGATTTGACTGTAAGGACTCGGTTTAAAATATGGCACGCGGTATTCACTGCCTCCCCCCAAAACATGGTAGGAAGCTTTGAATCCGAAAGCATAGTCCTTGCAGCCTCAATCAATGTCCTGTTCTTTCTTTCGGCCACCCCATTTTGTTGTGGCTCATAGGGTGCACTAAATTGATGCACTATGCCCTTTGATAGGCAATATACACCAATTACAGTGTTTTTAAATTCAGTTCCATTATCACTACGAAGCCTTTTAACCCGATGAGCTTGGATGCCGTCTCGTCCTTTCTACCTAGAAAGAAAACCCAAGAAAATCGTGAGTAATCGTCAGTGATAACTAAACAATACCAACTACCTCCTATACTCCTTTTGTTGATTGGCCCGAAGAGATCCATATGCAACAAATAGAATGTAGAGGTTATGGAGTTCGGAGTCTTGGACTTGTGTGCCTTCTTATGTTGCTTGCCCTTCTTGCATGGTAGACACTTATCCTCGAACTGAAAACTCTTCATACGCACACCTTGCACCAACCCATTTTTCGTTATATAGTTCATTTTTTCTTAGGTGCAAGTGTGCCATGCGCCTGTGCCACAAAACTGATTCAGTCTCCGAAGCTTTGGATAACAAAAAGATTGGCCCCATCGAAGTTTCCGGCTTGTTCATATCGAGCATGTACAAGTCATTCTTCCTTGGTGCCCGCATCAATATCCACTATTCAGGAATCTTGAACCCCGGTTTTAGCACTAACGCTTCAGTGTCAGTGAACAACACTAATTCTTCTTGTACAGATTTGAGATACACTAATGAGATTGTGAACCAGTTTATCAACGTGATAAACTTGATCCAACTTGATCGTCCCATTAGTGACCACTCCAGTACCCGTGATGTTTCCTCCCTTGTTTCCCGCGAATGATACAAATCCCCGATTCCCACCCTTGAAGTCTGTAAGGAGACTTCTTTCCCCTGTCATGTGCCTGGAGCATCCACTGTCGATGAACCATTTGTTGTTTGGACCTGTGGTTATCTCCTGCACATGAAAGAAAATAGGTTAGTTATCACGGGGAACCCAAGCCATAACTGACTTGGTTATACCATTCTCGTCCACATACTTAAACTCTTTCAAATACCCATCTCGCCTTTCAGGTGACTTGGGTCGTTGAACAGGAGTTTGTTGTGGTGCCGAGTGATGTAAATTCACTCTTTGGCTTTGAGTAGACATTTGTTGTGGAGCTCTTGAATAATTCCGATTATATTGCGTTTCAGATTGAGATCCCTGAGCTCTAACCGGTGTGTGATGTCTAACAGGAGTGTGTGACCTAACTGGAGTGTATGCTCTGCTAGGTGTTGTGCTCCTATATTGTTGTTGAGTTCCAGATCTAGATTGATTAACGACTCGATTCGGTGAATTAGTCCTAACCACTTCTTTTGGTCCACCTTTTACCGGTATTTGTTTCACAACTTGTTTTGGTGTAGCCTGCACAGTTTTCTCGATACTCTGAGAACTACTAGTGCTCGCCACACTTGTTGAAGGCTTAGTTTGTGTTGGCTTTCCTGTCTTAGGTGTAACGTCAATTTTCCTAAGCGGACAGTTAGAAGCAACATGCCCCTTTTCATGACATCTAAAGCAAGACATCTTGTCAATGGACTTCTTGTGTGTGCCCTTAGACTTAGGTGTCTCACTAGTGTCTTGGTCTATTTGAGCATCGATTGTGACTGGTTCATCCACCTGATCATTAAAATCAATTATATGTTTTCCTACAGGTGTTTCACTGGCGGAGGACACGAATTTGACTTTCTTAATCTTGACAGTAGTATCAGTCACCTTAGATGTATTTTCTTTTATAGGCTCAGACACGGGTGCAGGTATTTCCTCTAAGTCTACTGATTTCTCAGTTTTCTCCTGAGGTTGAGGCACATAGTTTGCATTAAAAGGTGGAGGAATCTCATGAAATCCTAGACCTACAGGCTTTTTAGATTGGCGTTTAGCATCTAAAACTTTCCCTAGGTTCAGACTTGAGTTCCTAAACTTCTCTAGCTTACTATTAGCCTCTGCTACCTTCACCTTAGTGTCAGCTAGCTCTACTTCTTTGGTCTTAAGATCTTTGGTCAAGGCCTCTACATGCTCATACATCAGTTCTAGTCTAACACACTGCTCACTCAGCTTGTCTTTGAGAACTATGACATCTTGTGCATCTGCCTTAAGCTTGTCCCTAAGATCTTGCTTAATATCAATCAGGCTAGCATTATCTGTCTTTAATGTTTCATTTTGAGCAGATATATTTTTATGTGACTCTAATACCAGGTTCAACCTGTCGTTAGAAGTAACACATAAAACACATAATTCATGGAAAAGAGAGTAATTCAGACTTACCTTTGTGTGATCTGATTCGACGTTGGCCATTTTAGCGGCAAACTTCAGAAGCGTCTGATCATTCGACTTCTCCACCCACATCGGACTGCTTTCGTGTTGACTGCTGTCCCTTGTGTTCTGCTCATCCCCTTCACATCCACTTACAGTGACTTCAGCCATAGAGGCTCTAGCGTTAGATTCCGGATGTGAGCTCCAGTCGTAAGTACCATCCAGCTGTCTGTCTGATGTGACATTCGATAACAGACCAGCTATGTTGGCTTTACTGAAAGTTGAACTCGAAAGATATCTCTGCTGAGATTGGTTCTGAAACTATCCTTGATTCTGAGTCTGCCCTTGGTAATTATCTACCTTCGGTCTCTGACACTCCCTTGCAAAGTGTCCCAAGCCTTGACAGTTATAGCATTTCACCTTGGACTTATCAAAGCCAATCCCCTTATTATTCAAATTCAAATTTCTTCCCGTGCGTTTGATGAATCGTTTAACCCGTTGGGTTACCATGGCCAGTTGCCATTTTAGATCTATCTCCTCAAGGTCGTCAGGGTCTACCTGATCGTAATCTTCATCCCAGAGTGCAGGATCGTTTATTTTCCCTTGAACGCAGTTCCCATATGCAGCCACAAATGACGCCAACAAATTCAGATGTTCTTCGGCCGATTTAGCGCTCATGGGCATCTTCGAGTAGCCCTGAGATGTTGATGCCTGTGTTGCTTGAGGTTGCTGTTCTTCCAGTATCCCAAACCCTAAGAACGCTCTATTCTGTGCGTCGTCAGTCTCTGCTAGTGACGACGTTTCTCCCGTGAAGAACGTTGTAGCAGTCTTCATATCAGCTGCCGCTGAAGGTTTTGATTTTCCAAAATACATGGCTGGATTTCGAACTTGTTTATAATCTGTCTCGGCCTTCAGTAGCTCGAAATGATAAGCCCTCAGTGTTCCCACTACATCCTCCAATGATTGAGTATAATACTTATCCTCATTAAGCTTGATCATAGCCACGTAAATCGCCCATTTGGTTGGTAAGGCATCAAGAAGCTTATTGTTCTTTTCTGTGTCACTATACTCAATACCGTGACTTTCCAGCTCTGTCAGTAGATGATAAAAGCGGGTGATGGTATCGTCCAGCTGCTCATCCTTCAAAGCCTTGAAAATCGCAAATTGTTGTTTCAAAAACTCCATGCGCTTCCTCCGAACCCTCGGATTACCCTCACACCTCTTTTCCAGTGTCTGCCAAAGCTCCTTTGATGTCTTTTGATTGCGGAATGTGTGTAGTATGTCCTGAGGTAATGCCATTCGTATTATGGGAAATGCGCGGTTCTCAGCTTCAAACACCTTTTTGTCATCCTCCTTCATCATGGAATACGTGACAACCTTCTGTCTTCCCTCAACTTCAGCAGTTGGTGGAATGTATCCCTCGTCGATACATAGCCACATTCGCATGTCGTTGAAACGCACAAAATCGGCAAACTAATCTTTCCACCAATAATAGTTTTCAAGTTTCATCAGCTTAGGTGGAGTATTAGCCTTCCCGACCTCATGATCCATTTCCAGATGCCTTTGAAGATTTGTCATTGTTTCAAAAGTAACTGAATTTTTGACTTAATAAATTTAATTCGAAATTAATTTAAGTTAATTCTTTCGAGTTTAGTTAGATTCGAATATAATTAAATTTAAACCTATTTGGGATTAAATTCGTCTTAAGTCCTGAAATTCAATTAAATTCGAAACAGGTGACAAACTCGAAGATCTCCAAATTCGAAGGTCAAAGCAAACTCGAAACACTCAAAGTCGAAGCCCAGCAAACTCGAAACTTCTATTCGACTCTAGGCCAGATTCGAATCAAACTCGAACACTTTAAACTCGAAACACTCGAAAGCAAACTCAAAAGGAGCGGATATTTGGTTAGACTCGAAACTAAGCAAAACCCTAATTACTCCTAACAGATTCGAGCGCCGCAAACTCGAAAAACGGCTAATACCTCGAATTTTTAACGTTTTGCAGATTAAATCAACATTTTTACAAAGAAAAATAATGATTTCGATCAAAAACGTGAAAAACAGCAGAGTATTTCCCGGATCCCAAGTTGTTAAGCTCGAAAAACACCAAAACTTGAGAGAATAACCGTCCAAAAGCGTCAAGAAACCTAGGATGAACACGAAGAACACCCCTCTGGCTCTGATACCACTTTTAAGGTCTACACACTACGGATCTATCTAGACGCGACACCGTCAACGAGTGCGGAATCCTCGTTAACGGGTTGACGGAAACAATTCTCACACGGAACACGGAGACTATCAACAAGCTGTACGGACGAACACGAACGCACCTACTAGATGATTCTCTCCGAAAGAACACTCACAAAGCTGATAAACTCGAAATCGCCTTTTGCTAATTACTCACACGAAATCTGCAAAAGTCTCTTAATGATTCGAGTCTATCCCTAATTATAGATGACCATTCGAGTTTGTCATGGGCCAAACTCGAATCAGGCCCAAGGCCCATTCAAGTTTGCCCACATGACACTCTCGAATCTGCCTAGGAACACATTCGAATCTGACTTAGATTCGAATCTAATAGACTAGTGAATTCGAATTTAATCTAAATTCGACTTTCACATATTTAACCTATATTTGAAACTTATGTTTTTAACTTATGTTTGATTTTATCTTTGATCTTTTATGTTTGAACTTCCTGTAATTCATTACATCAAGTTCAACCATACAATCAATAACTATCAAACATATATAAACATATATATCAAATATTCGTTAATACCCAATACTTTGAATATTACTTGAACCAAAATGTTAGATCACTTAGACTGCTATCGTCACACAGGGTGTACCAACACCTTGCCTCTTGAAGTGCAAAAGACTTAGCACCTTTGGCAGATTCTTCTTCTTTCCTTAAAGCTTCCAGGGCTTGAAGCTGTTCTTCTCTAAACTCAAAATATTTGTGAATAGGAAGACCCATTTCTTTGGCCCTGGCTTTGTGAAATTTAAGCTCTGCTGCTTTCTACTGTTGAGGATCAATTGCTGCTTTTTCTTTTCCTTTAGCTGCTGTAGTGACAGCGGCTTCAGGACTTTCCTCCTCCTCCTCTTCTTCTTCTAAAATCAGATGCCTCCTTCGGCTGCTTGGCCTACCCTCAGGAATGGATTCCTCCCCCTTAGACTGAGCAGGGATTGGAAATTAAACCTGAGTAGGCTGAGCAGCGTGAGAGGCACCCTCCATTGTACCTGTTGCAGATGCTCCTGCTGGTTGACCAGTGGGTATTGCGGGTACTGATTTCTCCTTAGGAGAAGAAGTTTTCTCCCCCTTAGACTTAGTCTTCGAGGCAGATGACTTCTCCCCCTTTGAAGGAGATGTACCAGCACCTTCAACACCTGGTCTGCCTGAAGACACGAAGTCATCAGGCTTGCCAGCAGTTTTGGCAGCAGGCCTGGGGCCAACAAGGCTATTCACTAAGAAAGCCAAGTTGTCCTTCACCTCTGCAAGCTGGGAAAGACAGGTTTTGAAGAGAAGAGGATTGGGTATCAGCAAGGGAGGTCAGCTTAACAATGTTTTCCCTATCAGAAGCTGTGAACAGCAAACTTTGAAGTTGTGCAAGATGGAGTTCTAGAGAATCTTGCACATCAGCAAGGTTTGATGACACAGAATTTGACAGGGAGCCAATGAGTGTGTTCAAGCTGGCCAGAGTATCAGGAAGTGTAGAATTGCAAGAAGTTAGGAGAGATGACAGCTGTTGAGAAATGGCTGTAATTGAGGACACAGAGTCCTGTTGGAGTGAAAGAATTGAGGAGAGCGAGGTGGATACATTTTGCAGCTGTGCAGTGAGTGCAAGCAGCTGTTGAGAAATATCAGGTTGTGGAGTGGCAGGGAAGGAATCCTTGAACAAATCAAAGATCCCCTTAAGCTGTTCAGACACAGAGTCTGAAATAAGAGAGGGTAGAGAGGTCATAGTAGTTTCTAAAGAACCAACTTTGTTGGTCAGCAGAGAAAGCTGATCCTTCAAAGGCAGGTCTTTAGGAGATGGAGGTGTATGGGTGGACTGTTTAGATTGGGTTGATGGAGAAGAAGATGAGGAGGCTGGTGTATGAGGATGTGATGGTGAGGGAAGAGGAACATTTGATAGAAGCTCCATAGCCTGGGCAAAAGTAATGTGGCCCAGCTTGGAGGGGTCAAAGGGTCCCTCAGCATCGGCTGTAGCTGCATTATCACGAGAAGGGGTTGATGTTGGGGGCCTTTCAGATGCTACTTGTGTTGCAACACCTTCATGAAGGCCAGTGGGAGTTCCCTCTGCAGTGCCTTGGTGTAAAAGCACCTCATCATGGGGAGATGGGATATGCATTTCAACATAAGCAGTTGTGAAACCTGCTGATGGAATTTGCATAGAAGGAGCAGCCTCACCAAAGGGATGGTATGTACCCTAAGGTTCATTAGCTTCTGTTGTTGGTCCCTCAGCAGCTGTTTGGTGTAGAACAGCTGTATCATAGGGAGCAGAAATGGGAGGCTGAGCTGCTGATTGGTCTAGACCAGCAGAGTGGGCACCTCGTGCAGACTCAGGGTGAAAGAAAGTTTGAGGTGGGGACATTGTGGACTCAGTATGGAGTGGAGAGGGCTCCTGTCTTTCAATATTCTCAGCCTGTTGGGAGGCTGAAATTATTGAGGTGACTATCTCCGTTTGTACAACTGGTTCCTGTTGGGAGGAACCAGAGGGTCTAGGCTGACGCTGGGTGGACTCAGGTTGGAGTGAAGCAGGCTCCAATTGTGCTGAACCTTCTCCCAAAATAGGAGAGGCAGCAGGGGTGGCTTCTCTTACAACTGAACCCTTTTGAGAGGGAACTGAGGAGCTGATTGTTGGGGCTGGTTTCTTTTTGGCTAGAGATTTGCGTTGGTATTGGATGGATGAAGTGGGTGATTGGGGAGAGCAGATGAGAGTTTCAGACTGGACAGGTTTAGAGACTGGGTCAGAAACAGGTGGGTTGGCATGTTCCATAGTCTCAGGTGCCACAAGGGCACCAGCTACAGAGGCTTCAGGTTCAACAAATGAACCAGGGTGAGGAGCCTGCTCCCCCTCAGCCACAGAGGCTAAGGGTGCAGACTCAGACTGAGCTGTTCTGGCCTTCTTTTGCACAGGCCCAGCTTCAGTGGTTGCCATGGTCCTCTTAACAAGTTTGGACCTGGCTTTGGATTTTCTCTTGGGAGCAGCTTCTGGATCCACCCTCACATCAGAGGGTCCTTCCACCAATCCTAACAACCTCCTCATTGGTGTTGACAGAGGAGGCTCATTTGGAAGAACAGCAGTGTAGAAAACTCTATTCCCTATCACAGGGAATGCAGCAGTATGAAGTAAAGGCTGAGAGTTGTACAGCTGCTCACCACAAATGTGTCTGAATATAAGGCTCAGAAATCTGGGGTATCGAACAGCAGCTGGTCTTGGGTCCTGCTGCACCAGATTCCTCAATTTCAGGAAGATCCACTTAGCCATGTCTATTGTAGTCCCATCCACCAGCTGTAGGACTATTGGGATTTCATCACGGCTCAGTTGGTCAAATGAACCAACTTTGCTGCTGAAGCTCATCATCACTGAGGCAAACAGAAAGCTGTAGGTAGGAGACAGATCCTTCCTGTACAGCGTAGCTCCAATTTTAGGTTCTGCTACACCACAGAAGCGGAGCAAGTTTCCCATTTGCTCATTTTCAGGCTGGGGCATGTCATATGAATCAGCAATGGGCAGATGAAGAACCTCCCTGAGAAGATCAACAGTAATCTCAATGGTCTGAGTCCCATTGAGAATAGTCCCCTTGATGACTTTGGTATTGGGGTTGTAGGCACAAGTGTACCAAAACTCGTATACCATCTCCTGGTACAGGACACCAGGAGTAGCAGTCATAGCGTAGTTCAACGGATGAACTGTCAAAAACTCCACCATTTGTTCATAACCTTTCCCCACATAGTTTTTGGGGATTGTGAGGTTGGCAATGTAGTTCGTGGGTTTGAGGGTTAGCATTGTGGTGACTGATGAATGTTTCTGCACATCATCACCAACAAATACTGGTAGGAAGGGGTTGTTTCTGTGAGCCATTTTGAGAGTAGTGAGAGTAGCAGAAGCACAAGACACTTAGTCGAATTTTTAGGGTTCTTAGGAGGTTTATGGTAGCAGTGAAGAAGATGAAGATGAAACAGTATGAGGTATTTATAGGATTTGAGTGTGAGTGTGTATGAGAGAGAAGTATTTGGGCGGTTGATTTGAGAAAGTCGTTAACGGAAAACGGAACGGTTGTCCATGTCAGACCGTTTGTCAGATCACTTGAGCCCTTTTTAATCACTAACACACGTAACCCACATTATCCGCAATAATTAAGTTAAATAAAAACAGAAATTAAGAAACTTAATTGTGAAGAAAGGTAATTAAAAACTGTTGGTCTTAGCTATTGGTCAAACCTGTGATGAGCAGGGTCATCACAAGCTGTTCATTTTTCAAGTTGTTCCCTCAACCTGTTCAGTGAGTGTGAAGGAATGAGCAGGGTGAAGAATGGACCATCAGAGCAGGCTGGACGAGTAAACTGTGTTTGTTCAGCCAGTTGTATGTTCAAGCTGTTCAAGTATTTCAGAAAAATAGCTAAGTACAGAACATGCATAGCCTGTTCTGCCTAAGCTGTTCTAAGAAACTTGAGCAGTGTGAGACATACAAGGTCTTAGACCTTTGAGGACACTTGGTCACTTTTGTTTAACATGCCTAGCTTGCTGACAAGGTAATTGAACCTTGTTTCATCAAGAGGTTTGGTAAAAATGTCTGCAAGCTATTCATTTGTGGAAATAAAACTTACCTCCACATTACCTTTCTGAATGTGATCCCTGATGAAGTGATGTCTGACTTCAATATGCTTTGTTCTTGAATGAAATACTGGATTGTTGGAAATGGCTATGGCACTTGTGTTATCACATAGAATAGGAATTTTCCTATACACAAGCCCATAGTCTTCAAGCTAATGCTGCATCCATAGAATCTGCCCACAGCAGCTTCTAGTAGCAATGTACTCAGCTTCAGCAGTAGAAGTAGACACTGAGTTCTGCTTCTTGCTACACCAACTTATCAACTTACCACAAAGAAGTTGACACCCACCTGTGGTGCTTTTCCTATCTAGCCGGCGGCCTGCAAAATCGGAATCTGAATAACCTGTTAGTTCAAGGCTTGAGTCTTTGGGATACCAAAGACCCAAACCTGGTGTACCCTTCAGGTATCTGAAGATTCTTTTAACAGCAGCTAGATGAGATTCCTTTGGATCAGCTTGGAACCTAGCACACAAACAGGTGGCAAACATAATATCAGGTCTACTAGCAGTTAAGTATAGCAATCTCCCAATCATACCTCTGTAAGCTGTTACTGAAACAACTTTGCCACTGGCATCAGCATCCAATTTTACATTGGTTGCCATTGGGGTTTTAATAGGAGAACTTTGATCAAATTTAAACTTTTTCAAAAGATCTAAGGTATACTTTCTTTGATTTATAAAAATTCCAGTTGAGGTTTGTTTAACCTGCAATCCTAAAAAGAAAGTAAGTTCTCCCATCATACTCATTCATATTTGGATTTCATGAGTAATGAAAAATTCTTGCATAACTGCTCATTGGTAGAACCAAATATTATATCATCCACATAAATTTGAACAAGCATAATATCAGATTTCACTTTCTTTATGAACAGTGTGGTATCCACTTTACCTCTGGAATACCCATTGCTCATAAGGAATTCTGTAAGAGTGTCATACCAGGCTCTAGGGGCTTGTTTGAGACCATAGAGAGTTTTGTCTAACTTATAGACAAAGCCTGGATATTTTTCATTTTCAAAACCTGGAGGCTGCTTGACATAAACTTCTTCTTGCAGCTTCCCATTCAAAAATGCACTCTTCACATCCATTTGAAATACCTTAATGCTCTTATGAGCAGCGTAGACTAGATACAAACGAATTGCTTCTAGCCTGGCCACAGGAGCAAATGTTTTATCATAATCAATTCCTTCCTCCTGTCTATAACCCTGAGCAACCAGTCTTGCCTTATTTCTTATGACATGACCTTGCTCATCCATTTTATTCCTGAAAACTCATTTAGTGCCAATTATAGTTTTGCCTTTAGGAGCAGGGACCAACTTCCATACCTTGTTTCTCTCAAACTGATTGAGTTCTTCTTGCATGGCAGTGATCCAATTGGCATCTTTTAGTGCTTCATCCACTTTCTTTAGCTCCATTAGTGAAACAAAACTAGAGAACATACAGAAGTTCCCTAAGCTGTCCCACCTTGTTTGTACCCCTTTGTTGATGTCACCAGTTATTTGATCATTTGGGTGACATCTGACCCACTTAGGATAATTCTTCAATCATGATTCTCCTGAGTTATCAGTAGCTTCAGCAGGCTCTGTTGAACAGCTCTCAAGATTTTCAGACACACTGTTGTCTTGAGCCTGTTCACTTGTTGAACATGATTGACCACTGTTGAACACATCAGCAGAGGAACTAGGAAAATCAGCATTGATAGGTTCAGGACATGCAGTTGTGAGTAAGTCAGTACACTTATTCACACAGGATGTGTTGACATAATCATCATCATGCCCATCATGATTAACAGGTTCCACACTGGGTGTAATGGAAGCTTTTGAGTCCTCTTCACTGTTTGAATGCATCAGATCATCAAAGTTTAATTCTCCTGAAACTGATTCAGGAACAGCTTTGGTGGAAGCATTCTTGGACTCTTCAAAGGTGACATTGATAGATTCATCTATCACCTTTCTTTTGTTGTTGTACACTCTGTAGGCTTTGGAGATAGCAGAGTAGCCAACAAATACACCTTCATCAGCTTTTGGTTGAAATTTTGCCAGTTGGTCCCTTTGATTCAGAATGAAGCAGGGACAACCAAACAAATGGAAATAATTGACATTTGGCTTCCTCCCTTTGATCAGCTCATAGGGAGTCTTGTTGAACCTTTTCACCACTAAGGATCTGTTTTGGGTGAAGCAGGCAGTGTTAACAGCTTTAGCCCAGAATGATGAAGGTAAACCAGATGCACACAACATGGTTCTAGCATCTTCAATGAGAGTTCTGTTTCTCCTTTTAGCAACTCCATTTTGTTGTGGAGTTCTTACAGCTGAAAAGTTTTGAGTGATTCCTTTCTCTTCACAGAAGTCTTCGAGAGTACTGTTTCTGAATTCAGTACCATGATCACTTCTAAGCTGCTTCACTTGGGCAGAGTTCAGCATTTCCATCTTTTTCACAAATCCAATAATTTCTCTAGCAGCCTCTCCTTTGTTCTTCAAGAAGATAACCCATGTGTACCTAGAGAACTCATCAACCATTACTAGAGTGTATCTTCTTCCTCCTAGACTTGGGACATTGACAGGTCCAAACAAGTCCATATGGATTAAGAAGAGAGGAGTATCAATAGAGAAGTTATGTTTGGATTTAAATGATGATTTCCTCTGCTTGCCTTTCTCACAAGCTGTGCAGAGTTTATCTTTAACAAAGGTCATAGAAGGCAAACCTGTCACCAACTCTTTCTTACAGAGTTTGTTGATGTTCTTGAAGTTCAGGTGTGACAGCCTTTTGTGCCATGACCAGTTTAAGTCTGCATTTGTTCTTGTGAGAAAACAGGTTTCAGTTGTGGGATCAGCAGATTGCATGTCCACAACATATACACCTTTCTTTCGTTGAGCACACAGCACAACTTTGCCTTGGGGATCCAAAATGTAACCCAGATGCTCATCAAAGTTAACCTTATAGCCAGCATCACATAGTTGACTTATGCTAACAAGTTTATGTTTTAGCCCAACCACATAGGCTACTCTTTTAAACACTGCAGCACCAGCTTTAAGAGTTCCATATCCCTCAGTGAATCCCTGTACATTGTCACCAAATGTGATTTTTAGCCCTTTTTCAGGCCTGAGATCACTCAGCAGGTCCTTACAACCTGTCATGTGCCCTGAGCAGCCACTGTCCAAGTACCAAACCTGGGATGGTTGTTTTTCCTGCAGAGTGACAAGTAGAATATTAGTCATTTTTAGGGGAACTCATCACAGAGATGAGTTCTCCTACTTCATC